>VSMD01018814.1:0-60514 GCA_008750895.1 Mirza zaza
CCTCCCACCCACCCATCCATCCACTCTCCCACCTATCCATCCATCCATCCATCCACTACCCATCCATCCATCCATCCATCCATCCACCCATCCATTTACCCATCCATTCTCCATCCATCCTCCCAGCAATGATCGTCTCTATGCTGTGCTCCCTTCTAGGCACTGGGGAATAAAGGGAAACAAAACAGTCATGTCCCACTACCCATCCACTACCCATCCATCCATCCATCCATCCACCCATCCATTTACCCATCCATTCTCCATCCATCCTCCCAGTAATGATCGTCTCTATGCCGTGCTCCCTTCTAGGCACTGGGGAATAAAGGGAAACAAAACAGTCATGTCCCTGACTCTCTGGGGGGATAGACCCAATTTAAGGGTGTGGGTGGAGGCTGGTCTCAGCAAAGACCCCCAGTCCCCTAACCCTGGTGGGGTTCTCACCCCACCCCTGCCTCTTCCCAGGATCAGGGACAAGGGGACAATGACCCAGGAGTTCCTGGAGCCTCAGACAACCCCTGGGGCTTGAGCCACAAATGAAAGGCGAGTAAATTCTCAACAGAATGATAAAATTGTCCATTATTGACGAGCTGGAATCTTTTGAAAAGGCGCCTAGTCTACAGCCACTGGGGACAAGGGGGGACACCAGTTCGGACCCCACACGGCCTCTGTGGCTCAGCGTCAGGAGAGAGGGAGGGACAGGAGTGGAGGGCTGTGCCCGGCAGAAGAGCTGGCCCTGAGGGACCACGGGGCAGAAAGCAGCCGGCAGGTGGAAGTAGCCCGTGTCCATGATGAACGGACAGGCGAGTGTGGCCGGCCACCACACGGAGCACTGCCAGCCTGGCAAAGGCAGGGAATGTCGGTGACACACGCTCCAGCCTGGGTGGACCCCAAGGACGTGCGTTCAGTGAGATAAGCTGGGCACCAAAGGACAAATACTGCGCGATTCCACCCACTTGAGGTCCCTGGAGCCACCAACTGCATGGAGACAGGGAGCAGACGGTGGTGCAGGGGCTGGGGAGGGGGAGCTAGTGTGTAATGGGGACAGGGCTGCAGTTTGGGAAGATGATGACGGAGACGGATGGTGATGATGGCGGCACAACAGGGTGAGCCTGCTTAACGCCACTGAACTGAGCACTGGAAAATGGTTAAGACAGTAAATTTTATGTCACGAGTATTTTACCGTACTTAAAGATTTTAAAACTAACAGAGATGCAGCCTGGCAGTGGTCGGGCTCTGCCCTGCGCACTGGGCTCGGTTCTCAGCCCTGCACAGGCGCTCTGCACCCGCGTGCCCGTCCTCCCTGCAGCCTTGCCGTCAGGAGCCCAGGGACAGCTACCCACCACCCCACCCCCATCGGAACAAGCCAGGAAACCGAGTCAGCAGCTCCAGGTGCCTGTACCCTGCTAGAAGAGAAACAAACTCGGAAATTAATGTTTAGAAAATAAAATTTATTTAATGTGATGCCGGGAGCATTCCCAAGAGCAGGGCCAGGAGAAGCCTCCAGGGGGTAGCAACGGATGAGCCGGCTCTTGAAGGACAGAAAGGATTTTGCTCTGATTTTTAAACATTGTAACAATTATATGACTAATATATATTCACTAGAGAAAAATAAAAATGCAGATAAGCGTAACAGAGAAAAATTTGTGTTGTTGTGTTTTTAAAAAATTATTTTAGAGTTAGGGTCTCACTGTCACCCGGGCCGGAGTGCAGTGGCGTGATCACAGCTCACTGTAGCCTCAGACTTCTGGGCTCCAGCAATCCTTCTGCCTCAGCCTCCCGAATCGCTGGGCTACAGGTGTGCACCACCACACCTGGCAGAGAAATCCCATCGTTCAGAAAAAAAAACCACCATTAATATCTCAATTTAAATTCCTAGAGGTTTTCCCATGTTTGGGGACATACCAGTATGACGGCAGGCAGGAGACAAGAGACCAAAACAAACAGAGCACACGCAGACTGCATGAGCAGAAGAAAGTGCATATAACTCCACGTTCCAAAAATAAAGAACAGAGAAAACAGAGAGTAGAAAAATCAGCAAGAAAGTATTTCAGGGAAGTTTCCCCAGAGCTGAAGGACACAAGTTTCCAGCTGGAAAGAACCGAGTGCATGAAAACGGACACACTCCAGGGCTCCTCACTGTGAAATGCTGGACCAGTTGAGGCAAAGGGAAGATTCCGTAAGATTCCAAAGAGGAAAACGCAAGTCACACACAGAGCCTAGGGAAGCACAGTCTTCTAGACTTCCCAGCCGCTGCCCTGGAAGCACGAAGGCAAGGGAGAAACACTCTTTTAAATTCCGGACGAAAGAAATGATCTCCAACCCAGAATTCTATACCCAGCCCCACTATCCCTCTGGGGCAGTGGAAGATAAAGGCACTTTCAGACATGCAAAGTCCTAAACATTGTATCTCTCATGTATGCTTTATCAGAAGTTACTAGAAGATGTGCTACACAAAATGAGAAAATAACCAATAAAATACAGTCCGTAGGCAGCAGGGGAGATCCAGAGGAATTTCCCTAGAGGATGGCCGCGGATGTGACGTAGAGGTCCTAGTCCACACTGGAGCAGGACGGCTGCAGAGCCAGACATGGGGACCCCCCCCAGCTGTTTCTGCAGCCCCTGCACCCTCATTTCACGTGGGAGAGGCGGGCTCAGATTCTTGTCCTAACCACATGCAGACCAAGTCCCCACTTCCCCCTCGTATTGTATTAACTTCCCATGGCTGCACTAACAAGCTGCCACAAACCTCGTGGCTTAAAGACAGCACGAAACCTTTAGCTTACAGTTCTGTAGGTCTGAAGCCCAAAACTGGTCTTGCTGGGCTAAAAGTCCAGCGTGGACAGGGCTGCTTTCCCTTCCGGAGGCTCTAGAATCCTCTTTCTTGCCTTTGCCAGTTTCCTGAGGTCTCCGTGATCGCCTTCCTTGGCTCACGGCCCTTCCCCCATCCTCGAAGCCACAAGGCCGTCACGGAATCTTCCCCATGTCCCTCCATCCTGATGTGACTCTCCCGCACCCCTGCTGTCTGAGGACTTTGTGGGCACCCCCAGATAACCAGGGCATAGGTCAGCCTCAGCAGCTGTAAGTCCGGCTGCGACCTTAATTTGCATCCCCACTGCCCCCTGCACTCTTGTGCCCCTCCTCCACGCTTCTGCTCCGGCCACACTGGCCACCGTCGCCTCAGGGCCTTTGCCCTGGCTGTTCCTTCTGCCCAAATGCTGTTCCCCCAGACACCGAGGTGGCTGCCTCATCACTGCCTGTTTGAATGTCACCACCTCAGTGAGGCCTTTCCTAACCAGCCTGATGAAAATCATGCCTTCCTCTTGTCCTGGTCCTCACCTCTCTTCCTCCCTGTGTGCCCAGTGCACTAGAATGTTCTAGCCGGCTATGCCAGGCTCTCGCGTATCTTTCTTACTGCCGCCTTCTGCATGAGAACGTGGGGGTGGGGGGTGGGGGGTGGGGAATGTCTGTTCCAGTCACTGCTGCGTCCTCAGGGCCTGCGGCTGTGCCACGCTCACAGCAGGTGTGTGACTGACGCGTGTCCCTTGCAGGGGTAGAAGACTCACGCTGCAACCTGCCCCGGCCTCGGCCCGGTGTTCCCACTGGCTTCCAACCGACACCTCCTGGCAACACCTGGGGCGGACGCTGGCTCCGGTCTGGCTCCCCTGCGCTCGGAGCCTTCATCTCCCCAGGGTGCCGCTGCCTCCATGACGTCCGCAGCCCGGCAACGCAAAGCTGCAGCATTTGCCCGTTCTGGACACGTCGTGTGAGTGGCGTCATGTAATCTGTGACCTTTCGAGACCGGCTTCTTTCATTATGCACCACGTCTCCTAGGCTCATCGGCGTCACAGCAGGTGTCTGTGTCTCTCTCCTTCTGGGGCCGAGTGCTACTCCACCGCGTGCACACGCCTCGGCACGCTCATCTGTTATAGGCGACGTGAACGCTCCTCACTCGTTTCAACTGGATTAAAGCTTCTGCAGTGGAGTCTCTGCTGCCTGCCGGACTCACTCTAGGCTCTGGGACACCCGGGAGGACCATAAACTTCTGCTGGGGCCGGCACGGATTCCTGGGGAAGGTTTAGCAGTTGTTTAACCTCAGCCTTGTGCTTCAAAAGCAAAGGCTTTAAAAGCAGTTTGTGGATTTAACACTGTTTTCAGCATTCAGACCTGGCTGTGCTGGGCTGACCCCGGGAGGGAGCAGCTCTCTGAGGTCCTGGGCCGAAAAAACAGAAAGGAGGGCGGCAGGGATGGGCGAGCGGGTGCCCCATTATTGAGCAAAAAGCACAGGCCAGAGGAAAAGCACTAAGTGCCTCTTTGATTGGGAAGGCGCTCTTCAATGAATGACATCATCCCGGGAACATAAATCTTGGTTTGCATGATTTATTTATGTTAAGAAATCCACATACGATGCCGAGTTTTCAATGGCTTTGTTTAAGTGATAGTTTTTCCTTTTTAGTGAGAGTCGGAGGATGCTAAACAGCTGCAGCTGTAAAAATTAAAGCCAGAGGTGAAGCCAAGGTGATTAGTACAGAAAAATGCTGAGTGGGGAGGGGTCCTTGGCCCTTCCCTCCTCTAAAATGAAAATTACCCTCTGCCACAATGTGCCATGAACAATTACCTGCTGTTTATTAATTAACCTCTTTTAAAAGCACCACATTTCTACAAGAAACTGTTATTTCTCTAATGTGAAAACTGGCTTATTCGTGTTTATGAGAACAACTATGTCCCATGTGGTCCGGGCTTAGTGCGCACTTAACTGACACATATATTTTTTTTAATGACACATTTTATGATTGGAAATACCTTACTAGAAGCCCCGATACTGAGCGTGGCTCGCTTGGTGCGTTAGTCTCCAGTGGAGCCCCCAAAGCCACTGGCTGGGCCACAGTCCTGGGCTGGCCACCCCAAAAGTGGGTGGTGGGAGGGAAGGGGGCCCCAGGCTCCCTGGTGAGAGGGTGGACTCGGGGCCGAGTCTTTCTGCACCCAGGGGAGTAAACGTCTTGGTCATTGTCAGGAGCACACGGGTGGGTGGATGAGGGGCCAGGGGCCTCTGGCGCCAGGCTTCTGGCGCCACACGAACCCCAGAAACGGGTCCCAGGCAGAGACCCTTCCAGGTGGCACCTGTGTCACCATGCGTGCCTGGGAGAGCACTGCCGTGCAGGGTAAACCGCCTCGATTAGGGGCTTTGCGGTGAGGGAGCTTCTCCCCTGAACCCTGCCCCTGCCACTAAGCACAGGTCAAGACGCCCGGGTTGCAAGCATCTGTTTCCCCTCTGTAAGGTGGGAGCAAGCTCAGTGCCCACTGCATGGGGTCATTGTGAGGGTCACACACACCACCTTGCAACCCAGGGGCAGGAGGCAAGCCAGGTCACACCCAGCTCCCTGCCTGAGCTCAAACACTGAGCCCAGCTCGAACATTCCAGGCCAGGGAACCCTATGGGTAGACGGAGCTTGTCTCCCAGAACAGCCCTCCTCCCCAACCCCCTCCATCTGTGGATGGCCACAGACGAGTCATTTGCATTTGCAGCCTCTCCCCATCGTTCACATCCCCCCTCCCTACCCTGCTCCCTGGTCATCCTATGGGGCCTCTGAGAAAGTCGGCTTCCTTTTCCTGACACATGTGCAGGGGACCTGGTGGCTTGCTCACTGCTGGGGCCATGCTGCATGGGCAGATGAAGGAGAGGTGGCTCAGCCTTGGGGGTTCCACGCAGTCCCTGCCCATGGCCACTGCCTTCGTCACCCGTGCCCTCGTCTCCCTCACGTTGAAACCCACTGCAGAGATCCAAGGGCAACATCCTTCTCACTCGGATCTCTTCCATCATTCATTCACGACTCATTCATTCATTCACCGAGCACTGAACATAGTCCAGGCCGTAGGCCAAGGCCTGGGTTGGAGGTTTGTAAGATGCCCTGGAGGCTCCAGGTCTGGTGGAGGAGACCACCCTGTTCCACCCACACCACCAGGTGCTGAGTTCCAGGAGCGCTCAGCCTAGCCAGCACCCCAGCCACAGGTGAAGGAATGAGTGAATGAATGCTGGGTCCCAGGCATGAGCCAAGACCTGTGGGAAGCACTGACTGCAGCAGCCAGGAGAGGAGCTGGCCCTAGGCAGGGGGAGGTCAAGAGAGGCGGAGCCTGGGGGGTCTGGGGCAAAGAGGAGGCAGAGCCCCCCACCTGTCCTGCCGGCTGCAGCAAGCGCTTCTCAGAGCCTCTGGGGCAGGGGGTGCAAGCGAGAGGGTGGAGGGCTCCCTGGCCCCTGCAGCTCCCAGAAGCGCCAGGCCTCCACCTGCAAGCCCGTGCCAGGCTTGTCACCCATTATGCTTTAGGAAATTGGACTCCCGGGAAGCTGGAGGTGCCACTGTGGGTCCCAGAGGATGGGGCAGAAGTTGAGTCTGACTAGGCTGTAGCTTCTCCTGTTCCTGCCCCAGCTGTCTGCCGCCTGGGGTCCCTGTGCTGACAAGTGTGGGGGGCAGGGAGCTGACTGTGGGGGGAGGTAGGGCCACCCAGTCCCTCCTAAGCAAAAGCCTCCCCTGGGCACCCCACTGGGGTTTCCATTATGAATCCACTAACATCATGGGAGCGACAGAAGCTGCCTTCTTCACTCCGGTCCGCGGGCCCTGCCCACAGCGGGTCCTCAAGGAGGTGACCTGTGGGGGCTTCAGGGTGCCCCCGCTGCAAGCAGGTGTCTTCCCTGCCGCGGGGGCCACGCCCTTCACTGCGGCCTCGGCACCAGGCCGAGGGACTCTGGGTGCAGAGGGAAGGTTGTGGGGCGAGGGCGCTGCACAGCCCGCTCCGCGCTCAGGGGTTGAGCAGAGCTGCCCGAGCCGATTGGCTTCCTCCGGCGCCGCGGGGCCTGTCCCGCAGAACGCCTGACCGAGCCCATCACCTTCGGGTCACTCCGCGGAACTGGTCATTGTTTCCCTGCCAGGGCGGTCCTGGTCTCTGCGCTTTGCTCCCCAGCGCTGCGAGCCGGGTCTCCAGAGCCGGCTGCGATTGTTGGCAGAAATCAAAGAGGGGAGGGGTGTCCCTGGGCGCCGCCCTGCCGAACCGCTCCCTCCCCTCCCCCGCCGGTCCGGCCCAAAGGCAGTGGGAGGCCTGTTAGGTTCGCTCAGGCCACGCCCCTCCCTGGCTCCCTCACTCCCCAGTGGTCACCCTGAGGGGCAGTTTGTGGCGGAGCCCCAGCTTCCAAGGTCTTGCCCGGGGCTCCTCCCCGCCGAGCCGGGACTGCAGCCAGCCCGCAAGACCTGAGAGTCCCCAGTGGGACGGGGGCGGCCTATTCTCTCCTAAGAGCGCTGTTGGGACCACAGTCGCCTGCCCTTCCTCCCTGTAGCCAGTGGGCCCACCTCGGGGCGACTTCCTCCTCCCCCAGCCCACCCTCGCTGCCTCCCTCCCTGCCTCCGCAGGATTTTGAGTGCTGGGCAGTGCCGCCCGAGGGTTGGAGCCTGGTGCGTTAAACCTGCGGGCGTTGTGGGCCCAAAGGAGAAGATCTCGGGGTGAGCCAGACCCCGTCTTGGGAGCGGAGGGGAGACCCTCCGGGCCGCGCCGCTGGGCCCACACGCAGGAAAGCTGGGGCAGGGGGAGTGAGGGGCGGGGCCGCGAAGGGCGACACCGCTTCTAGAGTAACCCTGGTCAAGGCACCCGCGCGGACCCCCACCGTGCAACGTGGCCCCAAAGGGGTCGGCTGAGCAGGGTCCCAGCCAGGTGCTTTCCATCCGTCCTGCTCTCTCCTGCCAACCCCACAATAAACCGCTGAGAGGAGAACAGGCGTATCTGATCCCATTTCACAGGTGAGGGAAACTGAGGTGTCGAGAAGAAATCCCTCGAAGCTCCTCCACCGTTACACCTGAGGGTGTTAATGCCGCAGGATCAGAGGCAAAGTTTGGTTTTCAAACCAGGAGGGTCAGCAGTGTGGGGCTGTCCACGGCGGAGAGGACAGGGAGGAGGCGGCTTTGCAAACCGAGATGTGGATTCAGGAGCAAGCTAATTCGGGCCGGGTCAGTATCCTCGGCTCGGGAGGTCTCAGCACGCGGAGGGCGGGCTCCCGCCCGGCGATCCCCGGGACTCCGCAGCTGCCCGGAAGGCGACGCGGCGGCTCCTCGTTCTCGTGCTGCCCGGGCCCTGCCCGCGCGCAGCAGAACTGGGGGCAGAAGGCAGCGGCCACGTCTACGCAGGCGGCGTTCTGGAGCGGCCCCTGTGCCACCTCGGCTGTGTGCGGTTCCGCGGACGCCGCAGGACCAACCAGGGCGCTCCGGGGGACGAAGTTGCCCCGGCGTTGCCGGCGGGGGCTGGGGGTGGCGGGCGGGGCCGCCGGCTCCTCGGCTGCGGGCGGGTCTGGCTCACCCGGGCTTTTCTCGCAGGTTCCTTTGGGCCCCGCACGCCCGCCCGCAGGTTTAACGCACCAGGCTCCAACTCTCCCAGCACCCAAAATCCCGCGGAGGGCGGGAGGGTGGGCAGGGGGAGGGGGAAGCCGCCTGGGTCGGTGGGAGGCTCAGGAGCACGCGCAGCGCAAACCCGACAGCGGGATTCGTTGGCGGATTTTTAAAGGTTCCGCGACCCAGAGGGAAGGCGTGGGAAACGGATTCCGTTTACTGCCCCCCGTGGGCCGAGCCTGCGGGCAGTTGGCGGAGCCCCGCGGCTTCGCCGGCCCGGTAATGCGTGGCTGCGGGAAGGAGTCGTTGACGGCTTCCCGAACCCCCTTGGGGAGCCCAGTTGGGCCGGACGCGGGAGCCAACTCCCTCTTGGGCTCAAAAGGGGAAGGTAGGGGGCTTCAGGGTCACACTCTCGATCTCAAAACGAAGCAAAACAAAAAACTCCTGATAGGACCCTCAAAGGGCACTTGGCTGCAGCACCCAGGACGCTCCACACACCTTCTCGGGAGAGCCTGGCACCTGCTGGGGACTGCAGGACACAAAACTGGGCAGAGGGGTCCCGCTGGGGCGGTGGGAGGCCACGGCACCCGCGCTTGCCCACGCCCAGCCTCCGGAGGCTGCGGGACTGCAGGGCACGGCCGCCTCCCCGCACTGGAAACAAGCCGATTTCCAAACATCTGGGGTTTGTTCGGAATCATCGTCATGGCTCACGTTCCTGGGAAGTCTTGCCGGGGACTGTCCCCACCCCTCGCAGGGACCCACTCTGGGTCCCGGAACCGGTGTTGGTGCTGGGAGGGCCCGGCCCCGAGGGAGCACTGCAGGGAACAGCCTCACCAGGCTTCTGAGCTCGCTGGGCCAGCAACCTGTGTCCTGTCCTCTCAAAGGCATCCGTGTCATAGCAAGGCTTCCCTGTCTTGGGGGTGGGAAGAGGTCAAAAGGGGGCCGAAATGTTGACCCCAGAGCCAGGGGGACTCCCGTGTCCCCAGCGTGGAGCTGCGGCGTGATGCTGGGCAAGCATGCACTTTGGGGCACTGGGAGGCCCGGATGGGGAAGAAATGGCTTTCCAGGTGGGGCTAGCTTCTCACCCCAGGCTGGTAGGCATCTGCATTCAGCCCCCATCGAGTCCCCTGCTGGGCATCCAGTCCTAGAAACAACCTTCACTCCCCCCCTCTGACTAGTGGGAACCACGGCCGCTCCTCCCGAGGGACCCAGGAGGTTCCCCAGCCTCCTGTTGCTCAAATCTGGGAGACGTTTTCACCAAGTGTGCGCAGGAGAATGTGCCCAGAGAGCAAAGCCCTCGTCTCGACCTGACTCAGTGGTCCAGGTGTTGGGCCTGGGGCAAAGCTGATGGTCTAGATGCCCCCCTGGGGCGGTTCTGGATCTCAGAGGAAAGCCCATCGGTAAGCTAGAGGAGACGAGCTTTTATTCCCAGGTTGCCCTTGAGGACCAGTGGGGAGTGGGGGTGCTGAGCTCAACTTGATCTGCAATCCAACACAGCCTGAGGCTGCATGTCTCAAAGTCATTCCGAAAGCCACGGAGGAATGGGAGGGGAAGGTGCCACAACCCGGTGAGGTACCCTAGTTGGTTCCCACCTCCTTCACACGGTCAAATCTGGGGGCTCCCTAGGACCTGAGGGCCTGGGCGGGGTGGCTGGGGCAGCTCTGACCCCACACCTCCTTGCACACAGACCACCAGTTGGCATGGGGCACGGGGCCTGGCCAAGCAAAGGGACCCTCTAGTCCCGAGTGCATTCGTGGACCCGGGGAGTGCAGGGCAGGGGGGCACGGTTTTACTACTCATGGGCTTCTGGGGTACCCCTGGGGCTTGGGACCCTCCTTACTCCTTCCTAGTCCAGCACTGGGAGGGAGCAGGCTCAGCCTCGCTCCCTCTCACATCTGGCCCTTCCCCAGAGGAGTTAATCGGGACATGGGTCTCCAGCCTCTGGAAACACGGCGTTTCCAAGGACTCCCTCTGTGCCGGGCGCCCAGCAGAAGTTGGTGGTAAAAGTCCCTTCTCCAGCCTCCAGCCCCCAGCGATGAAGCTGGCTCTGCAACTCAATAGCAGTGCACACCTGTCCAGCGCAGTGGGCATCTACTCGGCCAAGCCTCACTCGATTTCCGGGGACAACTCAAGGGGGTCACTAGGAGCTGGATAGCATTTCACCCCCGTTTGGGGTCCCTGAGGAGTGGCATCAGCCCTGAGACTCTGCAGAGCTTGACTGGGTTTGAAAACTGCCACTAAACCTTTTAGTATCAACCTTCTCCCCACTGGGCCCCCACTTGCCCACCCTTATGCCCTCAAGTCCCCAAAAGTGTTTGCCAGGCAAGGACACAGAACAGGGCCCCAGGGAGGACTTGTGTCTGACCTTCCCTCTCCACAGGACGCCTCCATGCCTGACTCCATGCTCTCTGCTTCTAAGTCTGGCCACGCGGGGGCAGGGCCTGGCCAGGCCAGGGCCATGGCCTTGGGGACAGCCTGCTCCGCTCCTGGAACAGGCTGGGGAGACATTGCCCTTCCGCTGTGGCACCTTGGGGTCTAGGCAGCTCAGCTGTCTCCCTGGTCAGCCCTGACCCCCAGATATTCCTCCCCAGGCATACCCAGAGCAGCGGTGTCCCCCTCCGCCCCAGCGTCCCTGGCAGCCGGCAGGGAAGAGATGGCACAGCCATGCTCACTCCCAGGTCCCCTGTACCCTCCCCCTTCTCTAGGCCCTAACACAAGTGCAGCCTCTGGGATGGGATGGCAGTCCTGGCCTATCCCTGCCAGGCTCTGAGAACTGCCTCCTGAGCGGAGGGGGGCAGGGAGAAGGCCTGTGTGAGCTGGGGTGCCCCCAGAAGAAGTCTGGGCCTTCACAATCTTGAAGCCTGCTGGCAGCCTCCAGCACAGAGGAAAAGGAGGCCAGTCCTGGGCTGGAGGATGGGAGGAGGGACCCTCTCTGCAGAGTGGCACTTCACAAACATGGTGCTGCCTCCCCAAGCCTCATTCCAAACCTCTTGGGAAGCTCCCTGCAGGAGCAAGGGAGCCCAGGATATGGGATGACCTTGAGTCCATTCTGGCCAGCAGCCCCAGCCAGGTTGGGCCCACCTGGAGCCTGCCCTTGGCCAGGGTTAGGCAGGGCAGCTCGTGTTGCTGGGCTAGAGCACCCCCCAACCCCAACCTGGGTGAGCAGGTTCAGAGCCAGCTTGGGCCGGCCAGGGGCTGCAGGGGCACCCCTGGTCTGCTACTGGGACTTCACATGGAGACCTCCAGGGCCAGGGCCCTGGAAACTGAGCGGTGCTGTGGCCCAGGCGTGCAGAAAGATAGTCCAGGTGTGGGGAGGGTGGGTAACTGGGCGACCACGCTGGCAAGGCCTGCGGGCAATGGGGGCTGTGTCGCCAGTGCGCTCGGCCCCTCCGCGGGGCGACACTCACCCAGTAAACAGCGGAGGCAGTGGCTAGGGAGAGCTTCCTCCGTCCCGGCGGCGAGCAGGGTGCGGGACTGGGCACCCCGAGCCGTGGGAGCCGCATCGGGGTTCGACTCCGCGCAGAGAAGCGGCTGCGGATTGCGGAGGTCGAAGGCGGAAGGCCCAGCGCACCGCCACAGCTGGCTCCTGCTAAGCCCGGCTCGACTGGGCTTCTCCTCTGGGGTGTTGTCGGCCCTGCGCCCTCCCCATCCGGGGCGCCTCTGCTAGGACGCCGGGGTCTCTCGGTTTTCTCTTGGGCCGCCGCCGTTTCACCTCTTTTAACCCAAAGGCGCGGAGTTCCGTGTGTGGGTCCCCGTGGAGCTGCTACAGGTCTCAATGCACAACAAAGGGGAGGAGGGCACGGCCCGAGTCTCACTGGGGGAGGCAGAGACCCCGCACCGCGGGCACGACCCCTGCCTGAGGCTCGGGCTGACGCTGCGGCGGCGGCTCCAAGTCCTGCTGCCGGGCAGCACGGGGAAGGGCGCGGGGCAGCGACCCGGGCAGGGCAGCGCCGCCCTTTGCTTCCAGTTCATTCTCGAATTCCACGTACCCAATCGAGGAATCCACACTCACCCCGCCAGGCCCCCTCTGCCGCCGCACCCTGGAGTTTGAGGGCCGCAGGGGCTCAGGAAGCTCCCGGGCAGCTCCCGCCCGCGCTGCGCCACCTGCGCCGCCAGCCCTCCCGCCCGCTCCGCACCTGGGCCCCGAGAGACCCGAGGGGAGTGTCCCCAGAGGCCCCCGGTCTCTGAGGGTGGCCCAGCTCTGGCGCTAGCGCAGCCGGGTACTCACCTGGGGGCGCGGCGGCAGCTGGGCGGGGGCGCGGAGGCAGGAGCGAGCGCGCCCGCCCCCAGGGCGGAGAGGTGCGGGCGCCCCGGGACGCCCAGCCGAGGACGCCCGGTGTTCCGACGGCCGCCCCAGCGCTGCCCCCGGCGCAGGGCGCGCTGCCCTCCGCAGCTCACCGCGGGACCGAGCGCGGCGGGTCCGAGTGCCGCCCGCCGGCCTGGGCAGTGGCGGAGCGCGGAGCTGGCGGCGCCTCCGCTGTTGTGTTTGAGCCGCGAAGCCCGAAGCAGCAGCCGATGGGTGGGGGAGGAGGGGAGGGGGCGGCGGGGCCCGGAGGGGGCTTCGGAGGAGCCGGGTTCCGGCGCGCGGGCTGGACAGCCCCGCCAGCGATCGCAAGGCGGGGGCGGGGGCGGGGGCCGAGGGGAGAGGTCGGGAGGAAAGCGGGCTGGGGCGACGGTGAACGCAAAGCTTTTTAATTAGTAATAAAATGCAATAAAACGAGCAAAGCCAGCCCGGACCCGCGTCCGAACTATCGGCGCGTTTGCCGGGAGACCCGAGGAAGTCGCGCGGAAGACCGCAGCCGCCACCCCATCTTCGGCCCCGGCCCGGGCGGGAGCAGCAGCGCGACGCGACGCAGGGGCAGGGTTGGGGGATGGTCACCTCGCCGCCGGGGCCACCTGGGTCCTTTTAAAGGGTCCGGGGTGCGGGCCCCGGGCGGGAGCGCCGAGCAGGGAATGTTTTCTTAAAGGGCCAGTTACGAGCTGCGCTGAAAAGGGGGGG
Source organism: Mirza zaza (assembly GCA_008750895.1). NCBI lineage: Eukaryota > Metazoa > Chordata > Mammalia > Primates > Cheirogaleidae > Mirza > Mirza zaza. Next base: position 13,363 of record VSMD01018814.1, read on the forward strand.
AGGGGGGAGAGATAAGTGAGATGAGGACCGAGAAGGCCGAGGAGAGCCCCCCAATCCCGCGCCGAGGCGGCGGCGGCGGCGGCGGCGGCGCGACGATGAGGATGATGAATACATTGCAAAGTTTTTTTGGCCCCGGCGAGGGGTGTCAGATTGAGTGCTCTGTGCGCATGTGCGAAGGTGTCCAAACTGACAATGCTGGGGAGATGAAGATAGTGTGTAGCTGCTTCTGGACTCAAGGAGGAGGAGAGAGATTCCGCGAGCCGACACCATGCGATCCAAGGCGAGGGCGAGGAAGCTAGCCAAAAGTAAGTCTCCCGCGCTCGGCCGCGCCGCGCCTCCGGGCCCGGGCCGCGGGGCCGGGGCGCCTGGGACAGGGGTGCGCGTCGGGGCGCGGCCGGCGCGCCTGCGGCCCCGGGTCCACGGCTCGGCCGCGCGGCCCGGGAGCTGCTCCGCCTCCCGCGCTCCGGGGCGACCGGGCTCGGCGCGGAGGCTCGGGGCGCCCGGGCCGCGCGCTCCCCGAAGGCGCCGGCCCCCTCCCCGCCGAACCCCCTCCCCCCCGTGTCAGGCGCTGGGGCCCGGGAACCCGAGGCGCGCGGTGGGGGCCAGGGAGGGGGGCGGAGGGGGAGCAGGGGGTGGAGGGGAGCGAAAAGCGAAAGTTAGCGAAAAGTTGACGAAAGGGGAGAGCAACTTTTTCCTCCTCGCTCGCTCTCCCTCCCTCTCTGCGAGTGGCTCCCAGTCCTGGTCAAACCATATTCCGGGCTTTTGAAATAGTGGGCGCTAGAGCACCGCCTTTGGCGTCCGCCGGCCGGGCGCAGAGGAGGGGACCCCGAGCCGGGAGGGGCGGAGGAGGGGGCGCGGGCCAGCGCCCACCGGGCTCCGCGGGCGCGAGGGTACGGGTGGCAACGGCAGCATAGCCGCAGCCACCGGGGGAGCAAAATGGAGACTTTTTCTTGGGCTTGGAACTGTGGTCGTGAAGTTTATTCCCAAGCGGTGCCCCGCGTGGTGGCGGGCGCTCCTCTGTGACTCCGGCAGCCTGCGCGGGCAGCCCGGGCGCCTGTGCCGCCGACAGGAGGGTCCCTATCCGCCGCCTTCCGAGCCGCCGCCGCCGCCCTCCGCCCCGCGCGGACCCTCCCGCACTCGCTCGCCTGGCACAGCCGCGAGGCCAGGCAGGGACGGAGCTGTCCCGGCCAGACTGCCCGGTCCCCGGTCTTACTTTCTCTTTCGCTCCGTCTCGGCCGAGCCCGGGGCTCCGCGCGCGCCCAGCCTGCCGCAGGCCGGTCCCTGCCGCGGACCGGGTGCTCCCGCCGCCCGCACCGCCGCCCGCCGCCGCGCCTCCGAGCAGCCCGCGCGCCCTCCGCGCCCCGGCCGCGGGCGCCAAACGCTGCGAGGCCGGCGGGCTGGGGACTGCGGCCCACGCGGCCGCCCGGGCGGGCAGGTGGGGGCGGCTGGCGCCGCGGCCCAGAGAGCGCGGCTCCCGCAGCCCGGCCTCGGCCCGGCTACAGCGAAGCGGCGAGCGCCTCGCGGAGCGGAATCAGCGCCGCCTGCTCCTGCCGCCCCCTCCTCCGCGGGCCGACCGCCCACCCTCCGAAGAGGCGCCCGGCCTGCTCCCCTCGAGGTCCGCGCTCGACCACCACGCGGTTCCGTTCGCGCCGCCTGGGCCCGGTCCTGCCCGGCCTGGCCTCGCAGCACCCAGGGCCGAGTCCGAGCGAGAGCCCGGTGGGCGCGGGCTGGCGGCACTCATCCGAAGAAGCTCTGCTCTCAGCTGAGGACCCAGTCCGGCTTGTCCATAGCGGCGGCCCCCGCAGCCGTAGGCCGCGCGCCCAGCCCGCCGGGGAAAAGCAGCTCCCGTTTTCTGCCAGACGCCCCTGAGCTCCGCCGCCGGCCATTGGGGCCACTTGGTGAGGCACCCTCTCCAGCCAGGCTCCTCTGCCGCGTGCCCTTGGCCTCTGCCTCCCGTGACCTCTGACCCCTCTTGGTGCGAAGAAGGCCCTGAGGTTCTTGGCCAGCGCGGCGGGGCTGTGTGCGGGGCTGTGTGCGGGGCTGTGCGCGCGCTGCGCTGGGTGTGCGTGTTGTGGACGTGTCGTTCTGTGTGCACCGCGGGCCTTCTCGGAGTCTCTGCCACCGGGCTTCGGGCCGCCCGGTCAGGCCCTGCCAAGGAAGGGCCTGAAGCTGGAGCGAGAAAGTGGAAAGCGGCTGCGCTCTCCCGGGCCTTCGCTGGAAGCGAGAGGCCAACTCAGTGCACCCCGTGCGGCCCCGGAAACTTCTGAGAGGCCCTTGCGCGCCGGGGCCAGGTTGGCCTCGGCTCTCCGCCTGCTCCACCTCTGCCAGGTGGGGAAGGTTGCCGCGGCCAGGAATCTGCTCAGGACTAGAAAGGGGGCCTGGCAGGCGTCCTGTGGCCTGGCCCCAGGGCCAGAGAACTGGAAAACCAGACCCAATGGGAGCCTCGAGCCCAGGCTTCCCTTCCCGGGGAGTCCCGAGTGAGAAAGAGCCGACGGGAGAATGACTGCCAGGCCCAGACCCCAAGCCCACTCTTGGCGGAGCTCTGGGAACCCCTCCCTCCCGGCCCCACAGCTGGGACCGCTGTCCTTAGCACCCCCAAGGCGGCTCAAGATCTCGCTGCCTGCCCTGAGTAGTGCAGGATCCGCTGAGGAATTTCATTTTATTGGACAATATTTTAAGCAGATGTGAACATCACTGGGGACCCAACTCCGTTACCTGCGTCTGAGGCAGTAGGACGGTCACTGGCAGCCCACAGATCTCCCCTCCCCACGGAGTCCCGACCAGGGCCGGCTGGGGGAGCGGGAGGAAGGTCGTGGTTTCAAGGCTAGTATTCGGGGCTCTCACCCCTGGGCCCTGGGCTGTGCCTGCAACTGGTGCCGGGCACAGAAGGACGCCCAGGCCAGGGGATGTGACCCCATGACCTAGAGATGGGGGAGCCACCCCTGAGGTTGCATCTGGGGCTGTAATTTCGTTTGTTTTTCCCCGGAGACCCCAGTCTAGGTGGGCTGCGAGGTGGAGTTGGTGGTTCCTCTAGACTCGTGGCGGGGGGCTCTGGGTTGGGCTTTCCAAGGACAGAAGCTGTGGTTCAGCGGATGGGAACCCCAAGGTCCCCTCAACTTGAGCAGGAGCAGAGGGAGGACAGTGCAGGGCCAGGGTCCCCCTTCCTGCAGCTAGAGCAGTGAGGAAGTGGGGCTGTTCTGGCCCCACATTTACAAACTAAATGCCTAACAAAAGCTCATTGTCTCCGTTGTGAGCCAGGTGGGCAGGTGGGGTTAGCACCCCCGAAGTGCCCTCCTGACCTCCACCCTCCTCACAGCACAGCTGGGGCCTCCACGCAGGGGCTGTGTCTACAGCCAGGGTCCCCATCAGAGCTGCCCTCTGAGGCCCGAGCCCCACCAAGATGACCCTCGTCCTAGACACCATGTAACACCGGGCTGGGATAGTGTCCTCCTGACAGCTGCCATCTAGCCCTTGGGGTGGGAGGGCAGCCGCCTCTGCTAGATGTGGGACTTTGTGCGCTGCTTGTGTTTGGGTGTGATGTGTGCGTGGAAGGTGTGTGAGAGCCGAGGTGGAGGTGAGCGGGGGCTGGAGGCCCAGCTCACAGCCTCACTCCTTCTTCCTGCAGAAACAGGCCGGGCTGGCTGGGCCCTGCCCTTCTCCCACCCTCCCCCCTGGGAAGCCTGCCCCCTCCCCCAGTCCCTTCCCCAGGGCTGGGGTGGCAGCCTTCTGTCTGGTTGCTGGTTAGAGCTGCAGCGCCAGGAAATGTCCCGCGGGAGTCCAGCGTCTTGCCCCGCTTCCTGCGAAATCTCGGAGGCCGCGGTGGAGGGGTGGGGTGCAGGGCTGGCCGCCAGGGCCGGGTGCCCCAAGGCAGTGGGCTGTGTGCCCTGTAGGCCCTGCCTCTGCCACCAGCCAGGCAGGTGTGTCGCGTTTGCGGATGCCTGCAAGACAGGGGCTTGCCAAGGCCGGTTTGTGGAGCGACCCCTGGGTGCGGCAGGCGCTGGTTTCACCCTAGGGTCCCCAACCACCTGATGCCCACCTGGGGCTGCACTCCTTGTCCCGTAGGACGATTTTTCAGAGCAGACGCGGGCCAGGCCTCCTGGCCCGGAGGCTCCTGAGACCCCCTTCTGGACAGCGCTCAGGCCCAGGGACCAGGTTCCCCGTTTCTGTCGATCCCGGCTGGGCGAAGGTGGCTGGGTGGCCAGGGGCTCCCCCCACCGGGCCCCTCCGGGGAGGTGCAGCCTGCACAGCTCACTGGGCCACGGCGGGCCCGATTAGCCCCTGTTTTATTCAATTAGGAGGCAATTAGAGACCCTTGGGGGGCTGGTGCTGGCAATTAAGGTGATGTATAATTAGACTTTCAACAAAAATTATCCAGGATTAAAAATCTTTTGAGTAATTTCGTTTAAAAATTTCAAATAGTGTTAAATACAATTTATCAGGTTTTGAATCAAACCCGTGTAACGAGTCTTGGAAGCTGCAGCTCACGTAGCAGGCGAGGGAGGACAAGGACCGGCCCGGCGCCTTCCCCTTGGGGAAGGAAACTTGGCGAGGCGAAGGGAGCGGGCTGGGGCCTTGCCGCGCTTCACCGGGCGCGGACTCCGGCCGCCCAGGGCTGCGGACGGCGAGGACAGGGCTGGGGAGTGGCGCGGAGGACCCTGGGCCGGCAGCTGGCCGCAGCGGCTCCCCATTCTCCGTGCACAAAGTCACCACCAACTAATGCGCAGCGCAGGGAGCGCCCGCGTCTACGCCGCGCAGCTGAGCTCCTCCAGGTGCTCCGACCCGGTCCGGAGGGACCCGCCTCCTGGCTTTCCCGGCGGAGACCGGCAGTCTCCGCGCCCCTTATCCGCGACCCAAGCGCAGACTCCGTGGGCGCCAGGCCCCCGCCTGCCTCCCGTTCACCGTCGCTCCGCCGACCTGAGCCCCAGGGACCCTGGAGCGCGCCCTGCCTGGGTCTCGGTGGGAGTCAGGGCGGTGCGGGGAGGGGGAGACGCTGCCTGGAAACCGAGGCAGAAAGTGTGACTCTGGCTTTCGAGGACTGACCCGCCGCCCTACTGGGCTGCTTCCGCGGGCCCAGCTTCCCCGCGGGGGCGCGTTGGCTCGTGCGTTCTGGCTGCTTCATGAGCCGTGGCCCCTGCCCCTGCCGGGCAGCCTGGGGGCCGCGCTCAGGGTTGCTGTAGCCGAGCTTCAGGTGCACCTGATAGACTTAACTCCACCCTCCCCTTCGCTGACCCTGGGAAGGATGGAGTGTGAGTAGCCCACGCCGCTTTTAAGAGTAAGAAACCCCCCCGCGCACAGAGAGGTGGAGTAATTCCAGCGGGGCCACACAGCAAGTTAAGAGTTCAACTGAATGTCAGTTAAATGAAGACCTCCAAGGTTTCATGTGCAGCACTGCCTCCCCCCAGGGCTCTGCAGGCTGTAAGTAATTCCATAGTGGGTTTTTTTTTTTATGCTTCAGGGTTTAAGCAGTTTCTCAAGGCCAATGCTCAACTTGTAACAGGTCCGTTCTTCAAAAGCAAGTGGGACGTAGATGTGTGCACGGCTCGTGAATGCAGGTGACCAACTCGTGCACTCGGCTGCCTGCAGCTTGGATCCCTGGTTTGCCTGGGCCTACACTTCCCTGTGCCCCTGGCTACTCTTGCCCGGGCCATGGTGTCCTCTCCCAAGGGCAGCACGAAACAGCAAAAGTGTCCAGGGGAGAGCCAGCCTCCTCCGCACCATCCCCCCCAGGTGTAGTACCTGCCGGCTCACCACGCCCACCCTCCCCCCTGCAGGGAAGTAATCAACCTGTTGCCGCCCCTCCCCCTCCCCCAGGCAATCAGGGTGAGGAGGCGGCTGCCGCTGCCTGTGGATAAGAGCTGGTGGCTGTAGTCGCTGATCTGGCCTGGAACCGTCTGGGCACCTCATCGGCCGTGCCCAGGGTCACGGTGGCCATTCTGGGCTGGAGTGTTCCCAAGCCTTCGGGGCCCCGAGGCAAGAGAGGGGTGGCCTCTTCCTGCTGCGACCACTCCAGGGTTCACCCTGGAGTCCTCCCAGGTCCGAAGCTGCCTGGCCGGCCTCTCCAGGGACTGAGGAACGGTGGTGCCCTGGCTCGGGGTGACAGGAGTGCCCGCCGCCCCGAGATACATATTTAATAGTTAACGTTTTGTGCAAAAGAGGAGGGAAGTCCGATTCTGGGGAAGGCTTTGCTTATTTTATATCCACTATAACTATTTCTGTCCGTGAAAATTGGCTTAATTATATCAATGGAATGTTTCTTTTTCAATTCTGTGTGCAATTAGTCCATCTTGCCGGCTGCAATTTATTTTAATAAAAAAATAAACCAGTGGTGTGTTCAGTTCCTCGTCCCCTGGGGACAAATGCGATTGGTGTGTTTAATTTCATTAACTACAATGCGGCCTACTGGAAAAATGTATAAAATCAGCTTTATACAGCTTAAACACTGGCATTTGAAACAAATCATTATTGCATTAGCTGTCACACTGGTAATTCTAGAATCTAAGGAAAAAAATATATTATGGCTGTTTTTATAACCCTTTGCAAATGCACTGTTAAAATAATTTATAATCATTTTAAAACATGGCTGGGTCCTGGTGAATATTTTATCTCCTCTAAATGAGACTTTGCATTATCCTGTGCACATTTTACATGCTGATGCAGGTGCCATTCCCAACCCGGAGCACTCATCCCTCAAGGCGGAGACAGAGGGGTCCGTGTTTAAGGAAACCCGACGAGGATGGGGTCACTGTTTCATTCTGGCCCGAACCCCACTCTTGAGGTGGAGTTTTGGGTGCAGTGATGGGCTCATCCGAAACCTGTTTCTGGCCAGACGGGAGAGCAAGGGGCCAGTGCGGTGGAGCCGGTGGTGCACCCTGCCTCCCCGTCCCTCCTGGCTGCAATGGGGAGGCTCGGCACACGGGGCTTCCAGGCATGGGGGCAGGAGCATCCCACGCACGGGCTCTCGCCTCTGACTGGGGACCCGGCCAGCAGCCCTGCCTGCTTGCCTCGGAGCCCTGCGTGGGAAAGCGGGGAAACACTCGGTCCTCACACTGGCATTCTGAGCCTGACTCGGGGACCCCGAGAAATAAACTCCACTAGGAGATCCATAGACTCGTGCTGCTTCTGGGCAGATGACACGTTCCTGGAATGCTGTGTGTCTGCAGTCTGCATTCCGCCAGGCATGGGTGTGCGAAGGGGTGTGTCCATGTGTGTATGTGTGTGCGAATGTGTGTGCATGTGTTTGCGCACACATTACTTGTGTGCGTGTGTTGTGCATGTGCGTGTGTTATGCATGTGTGTGTGCATGTGCGTGTGTTGTGCATGTGTGTGCGTGCATGTGCGTGCGTGTGTGCATGCGCTTGTGTTGTGCGTGTGTGTGTGTGTGTGCGTGTGCTGGGATCTGCACTCTCCACAGCAGTCCTGGCCAAGTCTGAGCTGACTGTGCATTTGGTGAGGGGACATGAGGACTCGGGGAGGCCACTGCTCACTGCAGCTGGGGTGTAGCTACGGCTCCAGAAAGGTCTGCAAGGAGGGAGGGTGGGCGCCTGGAGGGCCCCTCGGAACCTCCTGCTTCTGAGCCGTTGTGCAGAAGAAGCCCCTGTGAGTGGCCGCTGCCTCTCCCGCAGCGTGGAGGTGCCTCGGGGAGTGTGCCTGGCGTGGAGGAGCAGGGACACGGGCTCAGCCTCTGTCCCTCCGCGTCCCTGGGCAGAAGCACTACAGCAGGGGTCCTCAAACTTTTTAAACAGGGGCCAATTCACTGTCCCTCAGGCCGTTGGAGAGTGCGGCGCACATTCCACATATGCGCACCGTGGGCCCGGGAGGAGTCGGCTGCTAAGCAGGACAGGCAGCGGCGGCAAAAACACCCGGCGGGTGTTTTTGATACATGTCCTCAGCGGGTGGCACGTAGCCCGCCGGCCGTAGTTTGAGGACCCCTCCACTAGAGCCTTGGGCTTCTCAAAGGGACATGAGTGGGAGGAAAAGGCCTCCGGCGGCTGACCTGGAGGCCAGGAACAGGGCTGCTGCCGCGGCTGTGAGCACAGGGCTCCCGTGCTGGGGGCCCTTGGGTGGCTCCCGGAACCACACCGCTTTCCTGGCACACCAAGGACCATTTCCTCGCCCTTCTCCTTGGCCTCCTTACATGCCTGGATGGATTTAGGTGGATTTGATTTTCTCATTTTGACACGAAATCTGCAATCTATAGTGAATTTCAGTGTTGGGTGACGGTGGCATTTTGGGGGACACAGAGGACTCAGGTGTGTCCAATCCAGCACACCGTCTCTGGGTCTGGAGCTTCCCCTGGTCCCCAGAGGGTGGCCAGAGGATCCGGGCTGCATCCAGGCCAGCTGTCCCCACATCCCTGGCTCTGAGGAACAGTCCCCGTGGATGTGACCCCCAAATGCGCAGGGCGGGCGCTCAGGCCTGCAGTTTGCTCTCCGTTTGGGGATGGTGGCAGTAGCAGTGGCTTGTCCACATTCCTGCCTTAGGAAGAACAAGGAAGCTCAGTGCTTGGTGCAGACGTCGGGGTCCTGGCCCATAGGCACGGGGGGGGGGGGGTGCCTGCGGGGTCCCATGCAGGCCACGTTCTGTGGCTGGGCCCTGCTGTGACACAGGCTTGCAGGGGACATGCTTAGGGGCTTCCTACACCAGGACACAGAAACTTAGGGTTCTGTTTCCTCCAACTTTGCACCATGGGCATGTCCTGCCCATCTGGGGTCCCTGAGCCCCGCCTTGGCCGGGCCCTGCCAGCCCAGAATCACGGCTGGACCCTCACCTTTGTGAAACCAGGTAAAGGTGAGGACGTTTTACAGAATGAAAGCGAGTTCAGCTTGGCTGTGTGTACACCTGTACACACAGGTGAGGTCTGGGCCTCACACTCTTCCGCCCCTAGCCTCCGGTTAGGGTGGCTGCATGGAAGGGTCTGGGAGGGGCCACGCTGTGGCTTGGTGGCTACTTTTTCCTGGGAGCTGCAGATCCTGGGGCAGGGCCGGGGGCGTCCAGATGTTTCGGGCCAGTCAGGCCGTCCGGCTGCATTTTGCTTTTATCTCCTTGGCCTGTTTGCAAAGCTGATTTGTCTGTGCTCAGCCTTCGTGGGGCTGTTTGTGGGATGGCAGGGAGAGGCGTGCAGGCCACAGGTGCGCACAGGTCAGCCTAGGTTGTGGCCTGCCAGCATTTCGGGGTTGCTGTAGGTGGCAAGGCCTGGGCCACATCGTAAAGCTGGACTGCACGGTGGCTCTCCCCGTGGCTCCAGAAAAACACTCGTTTTGATTCCTGCCTTGTAGCTTAGTCCTGAAATCACGATCATCAGCTCCTCGTCTCACCTCCAAACTCGGAAGCACAGGTGCCTGCTCTGGGTCGTGCAGGCTGCCCCGGCCGAGCCACGCCTCTGCTGCCCGAGAGGGTGTGCATCAGGGGTCTAGCCGATGCCCACCCATCTCTTTTCGTCCTCACTGGTGAGCAGATCCTTGTCCCGGGGTCTGGGCCTCTACGTCCAAACTGTTTAGACAGGGGTGAGTCCAGAGTCGTCCAACCACAGCTCAGCCCAGCCCCGGCCACGTGGGGCCAGCCAGCTCCTGCGTGTTCCATCTCTGCCTCCGTGCATGAGGGATGGCCGCCTAGCCCTGTTTCAAATTCGAAAGGCCCAAAGGAGAGGGAGGGAGAGAGGGAGAGCCTTGGAGAGGCTTGGAGAGGTTTGCATATTTTTCTTTGCTTCTGTGAGCCCCTCTCTCTTTTTCTGTCTAATAAATTTGGTGGTTCGCATGGAATTAGCATCTCTGGAACCTGTGGCAGGCAGGGCACTGCACAGCCGTGTCAGTGGAGGACGAAATCTCAGGCCGGACGCGTGGGGACCCTCCCTCAGCAGGCTTCCCTGCGTCTGTGCTCGGGCGCAGGTCAATATTAGCTGGAATATGGATTTACATAATGGGCTGCCACCGCCTTTCTCCTCGGGTCTCCCAGGGAAAGGGGCGCACACTCGGGGCCGCCGAGACGTTTGTATCTGCCCAATGGGCTGTAACAGCCTCGCCGGAGAGGCTGGGCCACATCAGTCCATAAAACATTTAAACAAAGACGGAAAATTGCGCTCACCGGAGGAGCCCAAATGGTGACCGCGGGAAGGCCGCGGCGGCCCGGGCCCTGGGCAGCCGGCAGAGCGGCTCAGCGCGAGGGGCAATTAATCCTCATCCTCCTGCTCGCTACCCCCTCCCTCGAGGTTGGGCCCAGGAGCCCCCGTGGCCCTCGGGGCCTGTTTGCCCTCGGACTCTGCCCCCGAGCGAGCGGAGGCCCGAGACAGGAGCAGCGGCGTGATTATGTCTGTGCCACCGTGACATCTCTGGGCTCTGCCGGCCACAGCCGCTTCCAGCCCGCGTCAGAAGGGGCTACTGGTCGTCTCCCGGCCCCGAGCCAGCACACGGCTCTCTCGGGTGGGGCGTCAGGGGGCCCTGGGTGACATTACTGGAGCATTGCTTGCAGAAGAGCACCGAGCCTCTGGAAGGTCCCAGGTCCCTTTTGGAGGGAGCCTGTGGCACGGACGGTGTCTCTACTGGCCCTGGTTGCCGCTCTAGGTGGTGGTGGCCTGCCTGCATTGCGGCCTGGCCCCTGGGGGTGTGCCACCATCCCCTCGGCCACCTGCTCCTCTGGGGAGAGGTCTCCCTGGGAAGCTTCTGGCCTTCCCTGAAAATCACTCCCAGGCTTATTCCTGGGAAAGCTGACACATTCCTGAGCTACTTGAAAACCAGAGGGCGTTTGTCGGCCAGCCCGATGCTGCTCCGGGGAGGAGCGGCCCCCAGCGCAGATCCTTCCCGGGCTGGCTGACACGGTGGGACTGTCCCCAGGGCGTGTGCAGACGCACACTCGCAAGTGTGTGTGTGTGCCATGTGCCTGTTTTGTTTATCGGGGACATTGCACAGTTCCCTGCCTGCTCGCGCTTTTCAAAGAGCCCCTCACGCTGGCGCACCTGTATCCCTTGGCTCTCTGCGGCATTGGAGACAGTGGCCTCCACAGCCACTGCCGGCCTGCTCTGCGGCTGGCTGTTGCAGAAGAGCCCGGGAAGTTCAAAGGTGGTGAGGCGGCGGCACCCTGCGGATGCCCGTCACCCCTGAGAAGAAACAAAGAGGAAACGGACGGGGCTTGAACGATAATCCCGGGCCCTGGTGCTCACATTGAGAAAAATCAGTCCCTCCTGAAAAATGACAGAATTATGCTGCCAGTGTCGGGTTCCGAGATAATGACGTGTCTGCGTGTGAAAATATTAGATTGCAATAACACGCCGTGCGAGCGCCGCGCGGAACGGGGTGTTGGGTTCCCAGAGCGGCTGAGCGTGAGCTCGTGACTGACAGGACACAAATGGTGTCCCGGGCTTGGGGGATCTGGGGCCCGACCCGGCCCTTCCGAACGGCTTCCCTGTCTCGGCCCATCCAGCCGTCCTTCCCGCTAATGAAGCAGCCCGGCGATGTGGCTAATTATTTATTTATCACGTTAGCGGGAGGAAAAGCTATCAGAGACGGATCAATTTTCCCCTGGAAGTGATTTGACATGACTTTAAAATCAGGACCTGCTAAGACGTGCGGGGCGGTGCCCCCAGACCCCTGCAGCCCATTCTCTCAGTGCCACCGAACCCAGGGCCGCTCCCAAGCCCGCGGCCACGCAAAGGCAAGCACTAGCGGGGCCGGCTCGCTTTCCGCCAGGTGGGCTGGTCGCAGATTTTGTTCCGAGGAACGTGTTGGACGGCTTCTTCCGGGCACGGGAAATCTGAGAGCAGGGAGCAAACGCGGAACGATGGGAGCGTTTCGATGTCTCCACGGAGCCCTGGGAGACTCCGTTCGAGTCTCCACCAGTGGCCTGTGTGAGCCGGGGGATCCCGGCCCTGGCACTGGAGCTTGCTGGTGTCCAGGAACACGCGTGTGCATGTGAGTGTGTGTGTGGATGTGTGTGCGCTTATGTGTGCATGTGTGTGCATGTGCACGTGTGAGTGCATGTGCAAGAGATGGGCAGTCTGGAGGCTGCACATTCGGCCGAGTGTCCTTAGGAACAAAAGGTCTGAAGAAAACATGCAAAGTGGGAGCTCTGGAAATCTGGGGGCGGACGGGGCGGCCCAGGAGGGGCTCTGGTTTCACGGCTGGGAGTCGGCACGGCAGGGCCTCGGGCCTCTGGGCTGAGCTCTCCCCATCAGAGGTGTTAATCTTACCTTCCAAAGGTTAGATAACGCCGCTCAAAGCTGCTGTCCGCTATTGAATCCCTTCTGCTAATTACGGTGGTCGGACTCAGGTTCGAGGCCCGCCGTGGCCGCGCGGCCCCAGTGCCCTTTGCTGGCAGCGGGATAAGGCGTCATTCTTTGCCTCGGCAGGTTCTCCCTTTACCGGGGGTTTTAGGTTGCCTCTGATCCTGACACTGCCCGAGTTCAAAGGGAAGGGGGGCGGCCGGTGGCCACAGGGAGTCTGGGAGCCCGTCCTGCAGCCTGGTCCGCGGCCCCTGGAGAGCACCCACCTGTCCCCGCAGACAGGCAGCGTAGGGGGGAGGCGCAGGCTGGAAGAATGCGCAGCCTCTCGCTCTCTGTCCCAGTCCCCAACTCTCTCTTCACATGGACAGGGAGCAGTGCTCGGCCCCTCCTGCACCTGGGGGCCGGGGGCAGTGCAGTGGTCACCCTTCTGTGAGGAGGAGTGACTGGTGACAGTCCCCGAGTGGGACAGCTGGACTTGCAGGCACGATTTGAGCCTCCTGGGAACCTCAACCACGCAGCTGGTCCTGTCACCAGGTGTTGGTCACTAGATAGTGGGTACGGCCTGGACACGGGGCACGTGGGAGGGACACCTCGGAAGGCCAGGTGGGCCACCTCCTCCGAGCTGCCGCGCCCCCCTGAATGTGCCTCGGCGGACCCACGCCAGCCCTCTCTCCCCAGGGCACAGCCTTGGGGGCCAGCGCAGGGCTGGGGGAGATGGAGCCTGCAGCACCCGGCAGTGGGGGGAAGGCTCTGTGGGCGCCACCCGTGGGCACCGTGGCACCTGACACCTGGCCTCCCGGAACTCCTGTGACACCCCAGAGCTGAACACCACCAGCCTTGGGCCTCAGAGACCACGCCTGGTGTCCACTTCCTAAATTCAACAGAAGGCTCCGTCCCTCAGCTGACCTGGGACCCGCCATGGAGCGTGCTGGGCAGGAGGCTGGCCGTGGCCGGTGTGGCGGGGCAGGTGGGAGGTCCTCGTGGCCAGTTGCTGTGTGGTCAGGGTGTCTGTGGGTGGGTGTAGGGCACAGCCTGGGGGACTAGTTCCCATTCCTGGGGTCTTCGGGGCAGACAGGCACCCTGTAGGTCTGGTGGGGGCACCTCTGGGCCCCCTCGGCCCGTGGGCACCCAGGGCCAACGCCGCCCGCCACTCCGGACCTGGACGCTCTCAGCTGTGGGCTGAGGACAGGAGAGGTGCCGGCACTGTGGGAACCAGGTGGGCTGGGCCTCAGCTTGCTGGGCTCTTCAGACCATTCCCAGGGAGGCCCTGGCCTGGGTTGGGGGGGGTTAGTTTTGGGGGGGCCGGTCACAGCCATGGGCCCTAGACCTCCCGGCTGGCGTCCACACCTGGACAGGGTCAGGGCAGAGCAGGCCAGTGCCAGGGGACTGCAGGGTGGGGGTGTCCTCCCAAGATGGGGGGCCGACGTGGATGCCACCCTCCCCACCCCCCCGGGCCATGATGGCTCCAGCCGTGCCTTCGTCCATGGGTGTAGACGCTTGGTGTGGAGGAGTGGGGGCAGGGCTGCCTGGACATAGCTGGCTCGTGGGTGTCTCCCCTCCAGGCAGGACGCTTCTCTGGGCCCTCTTGCCAGATGTTTCTGGAAGGTGCGGATGAGACAGAGGGGGAGGCAGAGGCCTCGGTGGGACCCCTCTGGGGGATGCTCTGGAGCTCTCAGGCGTGCCTATTGTTGCAGCTACTGTTTTCCTCAGGATCGAGGCTGTCGCTGTCAGCAGCTAGTGTGGGTTTCTAGAACTTTCTCTGCCAAAGGCAGATTTGTGGTGTGCAGAGCTGGGGTCTGCCCGGGGCCCTGGGTGCGGCCTCCAAGTTGAACGGCTAGTCCGAGCCAAGGCGATGAGCTGAGTGCAGGCACCTGGGGGACTGAGAGGTTGGGCCTCCTGGCCGCGTCCCTCGGGGACATCTGCTGGGCCACTGGGCGACCTGGAACCCGAGCCCCCTCGCCTGCCAGTGCCTCTGTCCTGGGGCTGCTGTCTTGCCTGGGGTGGCAGTGGCGTGACCCGCTGAGTGTGAGGCCGGGCTGGCTGTCCATGGCCGACTGGAGCTGCTGGGCTGTTCTGTGACCTGGAGATCTCTCCACCACTGGTCTGCCCACAGCCCACAGAGCTTCAGGAAGCCCTCTTCCTGAAGCTTCCGTGGAGAGAAGGGCCGGGGCTGTGGGCAGCCTTCTGCAGTGGTGCCCCAGCTGTGAGGGACACCGGCCAGCTGGGCGGGAGGTGGCCTCAGCCCTGCTGCAGGGAAGGGGGGCTGGAGCACCGGGCCGGGCCTGCCCTGGGGCCTCTTGTGTAGCTTCGTCCCAGGGCTCTGGGTGCCGTGTGCTGAGTGCAGACCGCAAGGCGGGGGGAGCTGTTTCTCCTCCCTCTGCCACTGTCCTTGCTGTTCTGACGCCATCCAGGGGGATGCCCTTTGGGCTCGGTCAGGGGCCTGCAGGACAGTGGGCAGTGCTGCACTCAGCGTGTGCACTTGCGCACACACACACGAGTGTGTAAGGCACACGCTGGCACACAGGGCACAAACGCACACACGTGTAAGGCACACCTGTGCACACATGCACGCACACACGTTAACACACATCTTGGACTGTTTTGGAGACTTATGCCCTGACATCAGAGCGGGAGACCGTTATGGCAGTGAACAGAGTCCTTGTTCAGGGGGGTGTCCCTGGGGCTGGGAGTCCCATGGGCCGTGGACAGAGCCAGAGGAGAGGGCTGGGGACACCGAGTCCCGACACTGGTCCATGGGCTGCCTGCAGGCGTGCAGGCCCTGCCCCTCTCCTTGTCGGAGATGATGCTCTTGGGGGGCCTCTGGGGTGTCTGGGGGCCGTCCCCCTCGCATGGGGCAGGGCGGGCTGGAGCCCCTGGATCTGGTGTCAGGCAGACCCCGAAGCGGGGCACAGGGGCTGCCTCTGGCCCTTTCAAAGGGACATTCGATCTGGACGCTGGGGCCCCGTAAAGAGATGCCAGCAAGCGGTGCTGATGGAGGGAAGAACTCTGAGGCTGTGGAAAGCGCTTTCCAGTGTCTGGGCTCTGGCATGAGGCCCTTTGTGGGATTATCTGCCCCCTGGGAGGCACGGGAATGCCGGGGGGCGAGGGGCCATGGCAGTGTGGAGCTCACCCAGGCCCCCGATAAGGCCGGCTGCTTTCTGTGGCCGCTCTGTTGCCGAAATTTGAGGTGCGGCCCCAGAGTGGAGACTGCCGTCCCGGGACATTTGAGCCAGGGAGGCTCCGTCCATTCTGCACTTGGCCTTGAGAATTTGAGTCCAGGCCACATCTGCTGGGGCCTTCAACCTGGGGCTCCCACTCGCTGGAAAAACAAAGCGGGTCAGAAAAACACCCGGAGAGACCCGGCAGCGCCTTTGTCCCAGCCCCGGCAGCTCTTGGGCGTCCCCTGCGGATGACAGGTGCCCGGCTCAGCAGACCACAGACTTCGTGGCAGCGAGGGCTCCAGAAGCTTCTCTGGTGCCCATGTGTGGCCTCTGGGCCCGGGGCTCGGGCTGTGCACACCTGCTGCAGGTGCTGTGCCGGCTGCCAGGTGCATGGGCTTAGTTTCCACCTGCTGGGACCATTTCCACGAGCATCCAGGCCCTTTCCTGCCTCTGCTTGTCCCCATATTGCACTCACCATTGTCAGTGGCTCGCCCAGGGCAGCACGAGTGGGCACCTCCAACTGCCCTGGCACCAGGCCCATCCCTGACCTTCTAGAACGTATGTGCAGGTGGAATCCGGACCCAAACCACAGGCGCTGGCATTGTAGCCTTGAGAAGACACAGGTGTCGCTGAGACCAAGGTGGCCCGGGTGGGATGCTGAGGAGGGTCTCAGGGTCTCCAAAAGTTGCAGCGATGGGGCCCTCGCCGTGCTGGACCAGAGGACCAGAACCACCCTGCAGCCAAGAGCCAAGCTGCGCCTCGATCCAGCAACACCTGGGGGACCACACAGGTGTCCCCCTCACTGGACATAGACTCCATAGACTCGTCTGGGAGCTGGCAGGGCAGGAGGAGCCCCTGCCCAGGGACTGTCCATCCTGTGGTGTGACTGCTCTTAGAGCCTGGCTGTCAGCGGGAGGCACAGGCTTTGTGCTCAGAGCAGCCCGGCGCAATGCTGGCATCTGGCGTCTGCAAGCTGTGTGACGCTGGCTATTCCCGCACCTCTGCGAGCGCTGTGCATGTTCCCCCTGCCCAGCGAGGTGACCGATATGCATGGGGCTGTGGTTGCATCTGGCACGGGCTTGCCTGTCCCTCGGGGACGTCAGCGTCCTGCCTGTGTGTGTGTTCTCCTAGAGGCATGGCAGGCAGCCACGCAGGGTGGCCATGCCTGGTCTCCTCCAGTGGCCTCGGTTGACCTTCAGGGTCACGGGGCAGGCAGACCCCAGGACCTTGGTCGGGACCCACCCCCCCAGGCCTGCAGGGGCCCCAGTGGAAGCCTGGAAGCACGTCTGGGCCCGAGAGCTGGCGCTGTACAGACGAGGGTTCACGTTCACTGACGGGTGAGGCCGGTGGCTTTTTGGGAGCCGGGAGGCCATCGGCACCTCCCTTTAGCCTACATCAGCGGGGCCTCAGGATGTGTCCATGGAAGGGATCACCCAGAGTCCCTGCTGAAGGTGGCAGTGGCCTGGGACGGCTGCACGGTGGGCTCTTGCAGGCCCGTGTGCATCTGTGCACACCAGGTGAGCAAGCCTGCCAGTGCTGAGTCTCTCTAAAGATGTCATTCCCCGGCGCACGGTCCTGCGTGGGCTCGCCGCCGGGGCTGTCCAGTCTCCACGCCGAGCCCGGCCCGCCCTTGGTCCCCTGTCCTGACCCCCAGGCTCACTATCCTTTTGGCCTGTGGTTGCTGTTAAGGGCCCAGGTCCCTCTTGCAGGGAGGGGGTCCAACTGCCCGGGTCGGGAGGGCTGCCGCACGCTCCGAGCTGTGCTGGGAACTCCGGTGGAAACTCCGCAGAGCCCAGAGGCCTCGGCCTGGCGTCCTCCCTCCAGCTCCCGACCTCTCCCCGCGTTGCGCTTCCATCCGGACCCTTCCTGGCCTGTCTGCAAACAGGAGGGCCGAGGGGGAAGGCCGGGGCTCACTCCGCCGCCGGGGCCTCCTGGCGGGCCGCGGTGTCCCTGTGGTGGCTGCCCTGACCCCGTCCTCTCCCCGGGACTTTCTGGGTGGAGATTCCACCCAGCTCTCGCGCCGTGAGGCTTCCTTTGGAGCTACAGAATGAGTCTTGGCGGCTTCTGTCAGTGCTGCCTCCTGTATTTCTTTATTTTTTTTTTTTTTTCTTTTCTGTGAAGCCGTTAATTAGGCAAAAGATCTGCAGCAATGTGCTCGCGCCTGGAGATTTCTGCGAAAAATGAGAACCCTCCTGAAATTTCCAGTAGTGAAGCAATTAAGGGATGGAATTCCGCAATCCAAACACCGTATCATTCACCTCCAACAAAAGTTAGAGAAAGAAAAGAAAAAGAAGAAGACAAAAAGAAAAATGGAAAGCCAATAGCTGAGATGGAAGCGGCTGTAAATCTGGGCCAGGCCTTCGTGCTCCTGGCGAAAACCGAAACTGCCCTCGGAGGTTCCGCACGCGGCTCGGACCGGCGGGGTGGGAGCCGCTGCCCTTTGGGGGTGAAGGGTGTGGGGGGGCGCTGCTCGGAAGGGCCGTGCTGGGCCTGGAGGGGACGGGCCCCTCATCTCCCAGCCCACGCTCCAGCAGAAAGGGACCCTGTGGTCAAAGCCACCCGCTGTCCCCATACCCGGCCCTGGGGGGCCTGGGAGGAGCTGGCTGGGGAGTCCTGGCCACGAAACCCTCCTGACCAGCCTGGCCGGAGGCTGCTTCCCACATCAGGGTCAGGTTAGGTCCTTCCTCCTGCGTGGCCGGCTGCTCATCCCCAAAGGAGGAAATTCACCTTCTTGGGTGTGTGGGAGGGAGTTTTCAGATCACAGGAGGAGACTTGAACCAGCTTTGGTTCTCTTCTGCAGATGCGATCTCGGTCCAGAGCCCCCGACACGTCCCCCTGCCTGGGCGGGGCCCGTCCGACACGTCCTGTCACCCACCCAGAGACGGCCGGCAGCCACCGCTCCCTGACCCCCGGAGCCCTCGCCGCAACATTTTCATTTTTGCCTTTTTTTTTTTTTTAAACCACCTTGAGATGCCTTTGGACAAGTCCTGGCTTATTGACAAATCAATTTTCCAGGGAGGGAGACGTGTTTCTGTTTGCTCGCCTGGGGTCCGGCCTCCTGTTTGTGGTTGAGCAAAGACTGGGCTAAATTTCTGGGCGAGCTGTGTTTTCCTCCGTCCCCCGAGACTTCCCTGCTCTTTGGCCTTCATGCTGCATTCTTTTCGCTCTCCTCATTTCGCTTCGTAATGTTGCTCGCACCTTCTGAAGCCGGCCGGCAGCGTGGCGGAGATTTACGAGGTCTGAACCTCCAACAGGATCGACTATTCTCCATGTCTCCCTGCGCCGGTGCCCCAGCCCGACCCTGCCGCTGCCCCCGGTGCCGCGTGTGCACGCGGGCCTCGCCGTGGTGCAGGGATGTCGCCTCTTGGGTGGGGGGGGCGGATGCAGGCAGCACTCTGGGGTCACGGTTGCATTAAATCAGGGAGCTGGGGGCTCGAGTCCCTGAGAACAATGCAGAAACCAACAACAGAAATCCCGGGCAGGCTTCCTCCCCTGTGTGTTCTTGTTTGAATAGACTTGGAGCCGGACCCTTGGCTGGGTGGGCTGGGAGGGGGCATGGAGCGCTTTGACGGAACCCCCCAGGTGTGCCACTGTTCCCCCTCACCCCGTCTCTGTCCCTTCCTCCAGGTGAGCATGGAGGGGGCGGCTGCGGTCAGTAACACCTGAGCACCAGCTCCCACGTCCTGGGCATGGCTCTGCCGTGGCCTTGTGCCATGGGGCCACCGTCAGGACCGAAGGTGAGGCGTGGCTGGTCCGCCCCCGCTTTGCTGTCTCTCACGCTTCCCTCCTTGGAGTGGGGTCCTTTCTAGTTCAGAACCTACCGAGGCCCGCTCCACCAGGCCCAGGGCCCTCGCCCTGCTCCTGCTGGGGGTGCAGGCGTTTCTGACAGCCGCCCGGCACCCAGCTGCCTGTCACCCCACCTGGGACCCTTGCGGGCCTGGCCTGCCCTGGGTGGGCGGAGGTGGCGCCGGGCCAGCTTCGCCCTGTGCGCGTGGACCCCGAGCCTCCCCGCGCCCAGCTGCCTGCGCCCTGACGCCCCGGTGAGCAGCTGGGACTGAGCCATGTTATCTGGAAAGTGTGGGACCCCCCCCACCCAGGACGCCCCCACCAGCCCTGCGTCCGTCTGTGTGCACCAAGCCACCCCCGCCCGGGGCTGAGTTCCGCGCTGGTTCGTGTGCTTGAGCGGAAGGGGGTCTGAGCGAGCTCGTTTTAAGGAGGCGGAAGGGGGTGGAAACTTCTCAGAGCACAGCAGCCTGTCCGTGTTCCTGTACAGGAAAAATAAACCCCCCGTCAAGACATCTCCAGACCATAGAACGAACATTGTTCAGTGGGCCTTTTTGTGCCACGGTCTCCTGATTGAAGCGGAGACGCCCCTGCAGGGCGAGGGGGCGCCGGCGGGGAGCACGGGGCGCCGGCAGCCTGCGCTCCGAATCCCTTTTCGCCGCACCCCTCCAGGCCGGGCTAATCCTGGCCCTTTCTCCTGAGCACCCTACCTGGGCTTCTTTTAATTCAGTGCAAACAGGAAGTCGAGAGCTATTGACTCTGCGTCTCCGTCCCCAGGCCTGAGAGATTTCGGCTGGAGAGCAGGTTCCTCGGACCCCTGCGACCCTGCGCTAAAGTCGCCCCGCCCATCCATCCTCGGTCCATTCGTTCGGCTGTTCCCTCGTGGCTATTTGGGGGGGGGAACCCGCTCTGCCTCTCCCCAAGTTCTAAGAAGCGAATCCCACAGTCAACTTGCTCACGATGAGACAGAGATGCCCATGGAAGAGCCATTTGGAAGTGGAGGAAGCCTGGTCAGGACCGCTGGATGCTGAACAGGGCTGGGGCAGAGATGCCAACGGGCCGCCTGGCGTCCAGGAAGCAGCCCCCAGATGCCATCACAGGCTGGTCTTCCCCGAGGGGACGTGGGGCTGCAGATGTGCCCGGGACTCTGGGCACCCCCGAGCTGCTGTCCACTTCGGGTGGGGCCCAGTCGTTGGATTCTGTGAGGGCCCTGTGGGGCAGGAGCCAGGACTCGTCTTCCCTGGGGTGTGTGGAGCCCGGGGTCCGGCCACGTGGAGGAAGGTCCTTCTCTCCCCTGAGGCTGCCACGGGGACTCCCGCAGCTGCAAATTCTCCTGCCACGCTGTGCTCTGGGCCGGGGGTTTCTGCTCCTCTACGTGCCCAGCCTTGAGGAGCCCCAAGCAGTAAGGGCAGGAGGCCTGTCCACAGGGAGACTAGAGTTCTGTCCTGGAAACTGCCACTGACTGGGAGCAGCTCAACTGTGCCAAGGGGTCAGTTGCACTTCTGTGGCCAGTCACGTGGTATGGACGGCGTTGTGCACATTGTAGACACATGGGATGGACGGTGTTGTGCACATTGTAGACACATGGGATGGACGGCATTGTGCACATTGTAGACACATGGGATGGACGGCGTTGTGCACATTGTAGACACATGGGATGGACGGCGTTGTGCACATTGTAGACACATGGGATGGACAGCTTTGTGCACATTGTAGACACATGGGGTGGACATTTTTGTCTCCACTATAGACACATGGAATGGACACTGTTGTCCCCACCATAGACATATGGGATGGATGGTGTTATCCCCACTATAGATATATGGGATGGATGGCGTTGTCCCCACTGTAGACATAGAGGATGGACATTGTTGTCCCTGCCGTAGACACATGGGATGGATGGTGTTGTCACCACCATAGACATGTGGGATGGATGGCACTGTCTCTGCTGTAGACATGTGGGATGGACGGTGTTGTCACCACTTGTAGACATGTGGGATGGACGATGTTGTCTCCACTGTAGACATGTGGGATAGACGGTGTTGTCACCACTGTAGACATGTGGGATGGACGGTATTATCACCACTTGTAGACATGTGGGATGGATGGTGTTGTCCCCACTGTAGACACGTGGGATGGATGGTGTTGTCACCACCATAGACATGTGGGATGAACAGTGTTGTTCCCACTTGTAGACATGTAGGATGGACGGTGTTGTCCCCACTGTAGATATGTGGGATGGATGGTGTTGTCACCACTGTAGACATGTGGGATGGACAGTGTTGTTCCCACTTGTAGACATGTGGGATAGACGGTGTTGTCCCCACTGTAGACATGTGGGATGGACAGTGTTGTCCCCGCCATAGACATATGGGATGGACGGTATTGTCCCCACTTAGACACATGGGATGGATGGTGTTGTCACCACTGTAGACATGTGGGATGGACAGTGTTGTCCCCACTGTAGACATGTGGGATGGATGGCGTTGTCCACACTGTAGACATGTGGGATGGACGGTGTTGTCCCCACTGTAGACATGTGGGATGGACGGCGTTGTCACCACCATAGACATGTGGGATGGACAGTGTTGTTTCCACTGTAGACATGTGGGATGGATGGTGTTGTCCCCACTATAGACATGTGGGATGGACGGTGTTGTCACCACTTAGACATGTGGGATGGATGGTGTTGTCCCCACTTAGACATGTGGGATGGATGGTGTTGTCCCCACTGTAGACATATGGGATGGACGGTGTTGTCACCACTATAGACATGTGGGATGGACAGTGTTGTTCCCACTGTAGACCTGTGGGATGGATGGTGTTATTCCCACTTGTAGACATGTGGGATGGACGGTGTTGTCCCCACTGTAGACATGTGGGGTGGACAGTGTTGTCCCCACTTAGACATGTGGGATGGACGGTGTTGTCCCCACTGTAGACATGTGGGATGGACGGTGTTGTCCCCACTGTAGACCTGTGGGATGGACGGTGTTGTCCCCACTGTAGACATGTGGGATGGACGGTGTTGTCCCCACTGTAGACATGTGGGATGGACGGTGTTGTCTCCACTGTTGACCTGTGGGATGGACGGTGTTGTCCCCACTGTAGACATGTGGGATGGACAGTGTTGTCCCCACTGTAGACATGTGGGATGGATGGTATTGTCCCCACTTAGACATGTGGGATGGATGGCGTTGTCTCCGCTATAGACATGTGGGACAGGAGCTCAGGGCTGAGCTTCCTGCTCTCTGTGGACCCACAGAGTGGCCACCACGCACCACTGCTGTGTGAGCCATGGGGTCCCTGCTGCCAGTGAGGCTGGAGGGAAGGGCCTGTCCTCCTCAGAGCGCCCTCCCCTGGCAGGGGCGATAGACTAGATGAGGGTCACATGTAGGTGAGGTCAGATTGTGGAAATAGGAGACAGCCGGGTGAGGAGTGGTGCTGGGTTTGAGGGAGTCACTTCAGGTGGTGGCCCAGAAGGGCCTCCTGATGGGGGGACGCTGGTCATATATATAAGAGGAGCCTGCGACGGCCACAGGCAGAGGCTGACCACGAGGCCGTTCCCTGGCCCCCTGGCAGGCCGCACAAGGCCAGAGAGCGCTGAGACTGTGCCCAGGCCCCCTGATGGGAAGCCACATCGTGTGGCTCTGGAGAGAACCCTGGGGGGTCAGGGGCAGCCCTGGCAGGTCCCGGCATGAGGGCTGCCGTCAGCAAGCCCCAAGGCAGAGGGAGCTGCGTGCTAGGGGGTCAGCCACCAGGGGCGAACGCACCCGGTCTTGCCCGACGAACGTCCTTAAAACCTCCTCCTCCTCCTCCATGCCTGTGCACGCCCCACAGGCTCTGAGCCTGCCGCCAGCACTCTAGGTCCATGTGTGTGCCCAGGTCCAGTCTGGGCATCGTGGCGGTGGGCGTGCCGGGAGCCTTGTCCCGGAGTTCTCTTTTTATTTCCATAATAAATGTGCCGTTTAGTAAAAAAAAAAAAAAATGTCTAGCACGCACCATCCACAACGCGTGAGTAGGAAATGTCAACTGAGCACCCATCAGGACGGCCAGGCGCTCCCCTCGGGCTCCAAGGATGGTCTCAGAGTCCCGTGTCGGAAGCCTCCCGGGAGGCTGGGCCGTCCTTGCCGGGCTCTGAGCCACTGGGGGTCTCTCAGCTGCTCCAGGGCCAGGGGCCTGGCAGGGGTGGCGGGTGGGTGCTGTGCCGTCTCCAAGCAAAGCCAGAGCTGGGGAAGGTGGGAAAGGCCACGGTTGCAACCCGTTTGGCATCTCCGAAGTAGACGAAGGTGAGAGAGCAGCGTTCCGGGACCTCCGGCTGCAGAGTTGGAGGGTACGGAGATGTTTCCCGCCTCTGGACAGCCCTGTCCACTTCCTTTGTGGCCAAGAAACATGGAGTCGGCCGAGGCCAGCTGCCCTTGCTGGCACCTTCCCTGGGCTGACGGCTTCTCCTGACCTGGCCGGGGCAGGGGACTCTCACCCCCTCGCTTCCTCAGGCAGGTTTCTGGAAGGGCCCAGGCTGGCCCAAGCACAAGAACAGATCCCCCTGCGGCCGGGCTGCGCAGTGGTCAGACTGGGGTGGAGCGGGGCACGGTTTACGTCAGAGGCCCTGAGTGAAGGCGGGTGGGAGCCAGACCCCTGCAGGTCCGGTCATGTCACTCTGCCTCCGTGTGCACCGGTGACCCTGGTGTCCCCACTGCATGTCGGGGCGCCCAGATCTAGGTCATGGTGGCCACAGCCCCTTTAGCTGGTGGGGTTCACGTGAGTGGCGAGTGCTGGCCGTGGCGAGGAGCAGGGGGTCGTGGGGAGAGGGAGGGAGCTCTGTGGCCGGGTACCAGCCAGTGTGGAAGCCCCAGGTACAGGCGGGACCGGGAGTGCGTGCCGGGTTTGTGGGTCAGGCCTGTGCTCCCCCAGCACCCCCCCACACACAGAGAGCAGGGCAGGCCGGGAAGGAGTTTCTGGCAACTTTCCCTGAGCTCTGAGAATTTTCGAAGTCGCCACCGGCGTGTGGAGTTCTGCGACTCTGCGGTCGGGCGGCCGCGTGCAGGAAGCGCCAAGCAGAAGTGGCGACGCTGGCCGGGGACTTGGTCTGGGGAATGAGGCGGGCGCAGCCAGTGTGGTCTGTGGCTGCTGGTGACCTAGAAACGAGCACCTGAGCTGCCGGGTGGGCGGCCGGCTGGGCACCAGGCGGGCAGGGCTGGGAGGGATGGGGCTGCACTGTGTTGGCCCCAAGGCCGTGAGGCATGGCAATGGTGGCAGGGGGGCAGTGGCATGGGGGCACCAGGGCAAGCAGAAGCCTGCATCCCTCCGTCTGCCTTTGCAGCCTCCTGTAGCCACAGAATTAATTCTCAGGCTGGAGTGAGGAAATAATGAATCCAGCGTGGCCATGTGGCCCTGCAGAGAGGGGGCTCTGAGGCCGACGGTCGCCCTGTCTCAGTGGCCGGGACTCCGTGGAGCTCTAGTTTTACTTCCACTGGGCCCTCGTGGCTCTGACCAGGTGACTTTCACGCTGGTGGCCAAGAAGACATTTTACTTACTGGTGTGAACAGACTCATTCAGTGAGAAGCTCGGGCAGAGCCCTGAGCTCTGTCCTGCCGAGGTGTGTCGGTGGCTGCGCCTTCCCTGCTTAGACAAGCGAGGACCCAGGCTGGTGCCGCCGGCTTCCCGGGACTCTGCAGCGGGAGAGCCGGGCTCAGCCCTGCTGCCGTCACCCTGGGACCCCAGGCCAGGCGCCCGCCCCTGGGAGAACCCAGCTCCTGTCCCTGGGCCCGGGAATGGGGTTCGCTGGTGTACTAGGCACGGGGGCTTCCCTCCTGGCCTTCCCGGTGTGGATGGAGCCACGGAGCCCTTCCCATGGCAGTGTGGGGTGTCCCGTGCGGGAAAGACAAGGCCGGGTGAGGGGGCGGCTGGGGACTGGGGTCGCTGGGACCCCTCTGCCCCTGCAGGCCCTTCCCCCCGTGCACAATGGCGGCCCACTCCCCAGCCGGGGGGAAATGGTGGCTCTAGGGTCCACAGCTTGGCCGGACTGGGCACTGTCCCTGCCCCCTCCCCCCCCAGGATGAGAAGGCCCATCCCGCGCTCGGCCAGGCTGGGCCAGCCGTGTTCACCACCAAGCCCAATCCACGCCGGCTCCCAACACCCTGCACCTGGGTCCGAGGGGCCTGGTGTCCCCTTCCTGCTGCCTGCGGCTGTCCAGGGAGGTGGCTTAGAAGGTTGATGTGTGGAGGAGCAAAGAACTGGGGCTGTGTGTAGCAGTTCGACGCCTGGCTCAGACCTGCCCTCTGGACTCGGTTTCCTTGCTGGTAAACGCAGGAAAACAGCATTTCCCCTCCCGGGTTGGAGGGGCCGGAGCTCCTAGGGTAGGGGCCAGAGCAGAGTACATGCCTGTAAGTGCAGTGGCCGGTGCCTGGGGACTCTGGGTCAGGGAGACAGGGGGTGTGCTTGGCAGGAGGGGGTGCCTGGCTTCTGGGCCCCCTGGGGCCAGTGTCGAAGAAAGGGCCCCTCCCCAGATGGCCCTGTGGACCCGTGCGTGCCGTGGGAAGCTTGGCCAAGGCCCAGAGGGCAGCAGCTAGGCGGAGGGTCGGCTGGGAGTAACCCTGGGGTCTGGGGCACTTGCAGGGGTGCATCCATATGCGGGGTGCCCTGGGGTCTGTCAGGGTGCAGCCAACGCGTCAGCTCACTGTGGGGCCTTCAACTTGTAGTGGGCCTGGGAGGGCCCGGGGTCGGGAGGTCACGCTACCTGCCTTCTCTCTCCACTGTCCCTCTCTGCTGGGCTGGGGTGGCCACCACCCTGTGCCCTGGGGCCTGTCCGTTTGGGGTGTGGGGCAGACCTGGGCTTAGAACATTCTAGACCCCGGGACACCTCCGGAGCCTCAGTTTCCAGCCCCTCTCACCTGTCCCTCTTCCGGCATCTCCCACCCTGCAGGTCCCCAGGGGCCTCGGTCTGCCCTCCCTTTTCCTGCTCCCTGGCCGGGCTGGGACCCGAGTCGGGAAGGTATGGGGTCATCTGGGGGAAGGCGGCCGCGAGTGCTGGAGGAGGGTCCTTAGTGGAGCCCACACCTCGGGGCTGGGGCTGGGACGACCAGCGGGCCCCCAGCTTCCCTCTTGGCCCGGCCTCTTCCTCTTTCCCTGCCCTGCCCGGGACGCCCCATTCCCTCGCCGCCTCCCGCTGAGAGCGCCAGAGGGCTGTGCATCAGGACGGCCTCTGCTTGGCAAGCCTGGTCCAGAGCTGGTGAGCCCTTGGAAACTTCCGGAGCAGGGGTGGACGGTGAGTAGGCCGCCTCTCCCAGCGAGAGCTGAGCAGGGTGGGTGTGCTGTGGCCTCGTCTTCCTCAGTTTCCCCCCTGCCGGCCTTTCCTCAGTGTGGGCAGGATGGGAGCCAGTTGCCCCTGCTCTGGGCCACCTGCCCGTTGCTCGGGGAGAAGCCACCATCCTTCCCGGGAGCCGGTGGGGCTGTTTGTGCTCCACTTAGCAACCACGCCACGGCGGCCCTTCCCCCGCCCCCTCCCAGGTCCCCCTTTCAGACTCTCCTGCTGGGTGTCCTCTGTCTCCGAGTTCTTCCTCCCGGGAAGGGGTCCCCTGGAGCCACTGAGTGCAGGGCCACAGGCGAATGGGGCGTGGGGCCCCCCGGGGGAGCACTGTGTGGGGGCTGGGGTCAAAGACACTGCCCGTTTCCAGGTAGGGGAAGCCCAGGTTGAGCAATCAGGAGAGCTGCCAAGGTCGCAGACAAGGTCACGGGCAGGGCGGGCCGGGCAGCGTCTCCGTGCACAGGGAGGATGAGGCTCGGCTGCGCTGGAGAGCTGGGAGAGCCGTGGGTTCTGGCGGGCTGACTGGCGACCTCTGACAAGGTTCCCGACCTCTCCACCTCTATTTCCTTGTCTGCGGAAGTGTGAGACTCCGTCCATCTGGAGGGCTGTTGAGGGCTGCGACTCCAAAGGGCTGGTGGTGCCCGGCATGCTCCAGGCTGCCCGGGAGTGGAGCCATTGTTAATAACAACTGCGCCAAGGCCACCAGCGCCGTGCCCTGACCGGTGTCTCCCTGGAGGTCATTGGTGGGTGCTGGCCGGGGTCTAGTCGCTCTGTGGGAGCCAGAAACCAGCACTGGCCGACTTCACACACGCAGCCTCCCACCCTCCTCCAGCCTGCAGATCCTGCCCCGAGGCCCCTCTGGGGTCCTGGCCTCTGAGCCAGCTGCTCTTCCTCTGCTGAGGAGGGTGCCGGGGACGGTGGCAGCCAAAGGACCTCCCTGAGGCCAGAGGAGGCTCCTCCGGGGAGCCAGGCGTCATCGGGGCTGGCAGCCACTCCTGCTCTGCCCCTGCAGAGACCCAGGGCGGCCCAGGCTGCTGCTCAGGGTGGGAGGCAGGTGCAATAGACGTCCACCCTGGGCCGAGGAGGCACAGGGGCTGCGGGGACAACCCTGGGGACGGAGAGCCCTTCAGCACCTGGTCCATATCCCCGTGACTCAGGCAGAGCTCCTGTCTGCAGTGGGCGGGGGTCCGACGGATTGGAAACTCCCGCCATCTCTCTCCCCACTTGCCCCGTGGGCAGGGGGCCTTCCCAGTTGCTCCGTGCACATGATGGTGCTGGGGGTGGGTTTGCGCTGAGTCCAGCCCGCCTCTGCTGGTGGGAGCAGCCCTGAGCCTGCCGAGGGCCCCGGAGGTCGCTCCAGCATCACCCAGCCGGATGTGGTTCCCCAAACAAGGGCGGAGGGCCCGGGTCAGTAGGATGCGTCCGTCTCCCAGGCTGTGCCCTCACCCCCAGCCTCTGCCTGTGGGTTTTTCCTGGGCCAGCGCCTCCGCGAGGTGGAATGGGACCGGCTCCCAGCTCCCCAGCTCTGGGGTGTCCCCTCCTGGGTGAGGTCACTCCCACCGTCCACCTGGGGACTATGAGCCTCAAGCTGCCCGTGGGGCTCGCTGCCTGTCCACCCCAGAAATGCCTCTGTGCGTTGTCTCTCCCACCGCACCTCTGCCCGGCTGCCTCCCCTCGACCCCCTTCTGGCAGAGGAGGAGGGGGATTCTCCGATTCCCAGCGCCGGAGAGGAGTCTGGTCTGTGCCTCCACCTTCCCCACGGGTGCAGATCCTTCCAGTCACGACCTCATCTGGGATCCACAGCCTGGGTCCTGCCCACCTGGCTCCGGCCGCCCTCAGTGGGGGCTCAGGGCCTGGCTCCCCTGGGCTCCTGCCCGTCCGAGCGAGGCCAGTGCGCTGGAGCCCTGCCGTGTAAACGTGCACCCGTGTTTTGAGGAGACCAAGCCCCTTCTCCTGAGGTCTGCAGGACGGGGGGCTGTAACCTCCCTCCCTGGGCGGGCAGGGGGCCTCCCTCGCGCTCCTGGGCCCCACACTCCTGCCGCTGCTGGTGGACGCCGGGCAGCGTAGCAGCCACCCATCCGCACATGCCCACTCCTGCTGGTGGTGTGGTCTGCAGGGTGGAGCTGTGCCCCATCGCGGTGACACTGCCCGCTGCCCACCCAAGACCTGGCACATAGCGCTCAGAGAATGCTTGCTTGGCCACCGAGGCGCCTCTCTGCAGACGGAGAGCAAAGGAACCTGCCCACCCCAGCTGAGTGTGGAGGGCCAGGCCGCCCGCTCCCTTCAGCCCCGACAGTGTCCCCGGAATGTCAGGGGCGCCTGGGAACACGGCCATGAGGGCCCCCAGGGAGTCAATGTCCCCTGCAACAGGGACCCCAAAATTTGGGAGTCCCGGGGCTCTGTCCGTGCCTCTGGGTGCTGCACCAGGGGGAGGCAGCCCACTCAGCCCTTCTGCCTGGGGCCCCGAGTCTGACCGGCACATTCCCGTCCTGGCTCCGCCGCTTCCTGCCGTGGGACCTGAGTGGGCCCGAAGCCCCTCAGACCTCCCATGAGATACAGGCACTGATGCCACCCCCACGGAACTGCCACGGGTGTGTGTGCGGTGTGTGGCTTCGGTGACACCAACACCCAGCCTCAAGAGGGGTGGGGCTGTCCCTGGTGTCCACCCCCCACAGGCCCCCAGCCCAGCCTGCTTGGTGCCGGGGCCCCACCCGCATGGGCCCGGGTGTCCAGAGGTCGGCCTGGGGCTGGGGCTGGTGTCGGGTGTGGCGTCCTTGCTGGTGGCTGTGCCGTGCCCGCTCCCCGGGGTGTTCCAGGGCTCAAGATGCCCACTCCCAGCATGGGTACCAAGGAGTCCAAACCCTTGGACTTGCCTCAAAAGAAGGCATGGGGCCAAGCCCGTGTGTGTCCTGGGGCAGGACGGCCGAGGTCTTTAAGCAAACGCCCAGGCTGAGGTCAAGCTGGAAAAGGGGGCTGCGCCCATCATCCCCTTGGCTGGGGGAAGCGCCTCGTCCCTGCCTGTCTTCGGCTGCTGTAGTTACCGCTTTGAGTCCCCTACTGGGTGCGCTCCCTGGCACGGTGGTGGCACAGGAGGTGGACACATGTTCAGGAGCCGGGGATGAGCGGGATGTGGGAGCACCATGTGCTGTGTGTCCCCTGGACTGGGGTGTGGGTGTGTGAGCAAGGGCCGGGCTGTCCCCGCAGAGCCCTGTGCTCCGGGCCCTGCAAGGCAGCCTAGGGGGCGTCCACCGTGGCTTTGCGCAGGGCTGCCGGCGCAGGAGGGCCCGGGGAGGGCAGAAGCCCGGTCACCCTCAGGACCTGGTTCTGAGGTTCTGAAGCCTGAGGCCGTATGGCTGGGCCTGGGGTCCACGGAAAGCCGGCCTCGAGAGCAGGGTGGGGGCATCTGGGGCTGGGAGTGGGGACGTGAGTGGTGGCACCTGACAAGTAGTGGGCCCTGGAGTACCGGGGGAAGGAGGGGTGTCTGCTCTCATTCCACCTGCTCTCTCCACTCCCCCCACCGCCCACCTGTGTTGGGGCGTCCTCAGGGCACCTCCCCAGGCTGGAGAAGCCACATCCACTTGGGACCTGTACCTCCGGCGGACAGTCCTTCCCGAGTGGCACTCTGAGTCCCTGTGGCCCTTGCTGCTGCCTGGAGCCCCATTCGCCTGTTGGCAGAGGGAGGAGATGCCCCAGGGTGTTCCCTGCAGGGAGACAGGTGCGCCAGCCCCTGCCATGTGGGGCTCTCGGGCCAATCGGAGGGCAGGCGAGAGCGAGGACCCGCCGGGCAGGACAGGCTGTGGGGTGGGGGGCGGGAAGGTGAGATGCCACAAGTGCCCATGGCGACCGCTGCAGCCCTGGGAGGTAAAGACCAAGGGGTGGCTGGAAGGGGACGTGCTTGCTTCCAGGAGACCAGTGTCACTTGGCCACGTGGCTGGTGGCTGGCGTCCTGGCTGACGCCAGCATGAGGAGGAATTGGGCCCGGGGCAGGTGTCCAGCTGAGGGCCAGGCCGTCCTGAGCAGGTCGGGCAGGGCTGATGTGACCAAGGGGAGCGGACGCTGCCTCCTCCTCAGGTGCGCCCCCACCTCGGCCCGGCTGGCACGGCCGGGGCCTCGGGCGGAGCCTCCCGCGGTGCCCCGTGGCCTGGCGAACAGACGCGGTGCCAAGATGAGCTCCTCGCTCTCTTTGCCGCTCCTCCTCCCGCCCCAAGAGCTCTTCCCTCTTCCCGAGAGATAGTGGCTCCCGTCCAGCGCACCCGCTAATCACCAGCCATCGTGGGAACAGCCCGAGATGCTGCGAGAGGCTCGCATTGTCTGTGCGAGATTAAAGCCCCAGGGCGTATTGTCTGGCCAGGGGATAAATCTTCGCGCTGTCACTCAGGCACAGAATTAAGTTCCCCTCGTTTTCTAAAGGGGCTTATCTGCGCTGAATGGGCAGCCACACCATGGCCCGAGCCCGCGCAGACATCCCGGGCACCTTCGGAACGGGCCGGGGCAGTGCGGCTGTCAGGAAGGGGATGCTGGGCCCGGAGAGTTCCTCGGGGATCCTGGCGAGGGAGGTGGCCCCACCTGAGCCCCTGCCCACGGGACGCCGGGCAGGGCACAGCTGGGGACCATCGGGGGCTCTGTCCCAGGCCAGGCAGAGCCAGAAGCTCCCCAAGTGAGGGATCCAGGGAGGGTCAGAACTGGGCAGGGTCAGAGGGTGAGCCCGCAGGGGCCAGGCAGGGGCAGCCAAAGTCCTCAGGGCGGCTGGAGGCTGAGCAGGAATGCCCATCCAGCTCAACATGAGTGATCCGGAACTTTCCATGCATGGTGGCATCAGTGTTACGGCAAGATGGGGAAACCACCCAGCCCGTCCCCTCCAACCACTCCCCCCGTGGTGAGGCCCTGGGCTGGGGCACAGTCCCTGCTGGCGGCGGGGGGGGGGCATTTGAAAGTACAGCCCCCCCCCCCCCGAACGCCGGCCCTTGCCCACTGTGTTCAGAGGAAGGAGTTTCAGGGTTTGCCTTCAGCATTTTTAGCAACCGGAGTCCTGCCCCAAACCTTGTGCAGGACTCTGATTTACGGAACAGACGAAGGCAGAGCTGGGGAGGCCCCCAGGACCCCAGCCGTGACTCACGCGGCCTCCCAGGAATCCCGTGTCACAGGTGGAGACCCAAAGCCCAGGGCGCTGGGCAGGGAGGTTGTCCCGCAGGGAGGGCTTGCCAGCCCCTGGCCACCCCTGGCTGTCCCTGCTGGCTTCCCAGGTACTCTCGGCTCAGGCCGTCTCCCAGGGTAGAGTCCTGCAGTGAGGGCTGTCATGGTAAGACACCTCTGGGTCGCTGGTGGGCTGGGGTCCCATGGCGGGATCTCGGCTGAAAGTTTCAGCTAGGAACCCTCAAAACCCCACCAAAGGAGTTGACTTCGGGGGGGCCCCGGCACCTCTGTCCCAGATGGGACTGTTGGATTCCACATGGCCTGCGTGTCGGTGTGTGGATGTTTGAGGAAGTGGGAGTCGGGGTTTTCTGTGCTGTGCGTGGAGTTTCCCCTGCTGACGGGTTTAGTGGGCTCTTGTAGCCGGGTCTGGCTCTGCAACCAACCCTGATCCTGAGGAACGCAAACCACTGCCCCACTGTGCCTGTTGCTAGACTCTCAGTGCCCAAACGGCTTGTTGTGAGTGACGGCGTGACCGGGGTCCCTGGCACCCTGCAGAAGGGACCCCGGACGGGCCAGAAGGCTCGGCTTCCTACTACCCCCCTCCCCCCCGTGACTCTGAGGCTCCCGCCTTCTGCCTCCTCTAGAGGAGGTGCTGGGGGTGGGGGGGCCCTGCCGTCCTGGACTTGAGCAACCGCCGATGTCCAGGTCAGATGGCAGCGACCCAGACGTGTGTTGGAAGGCGTGGTCCTTCCAGACCAGAGGATGCCTGCCCGGTTTGTGCGGAGGTGTGACGTGAATCCGGGTTCATCCCAGTCTGGGGTGTGGATAGCTTCGACGTGTCCCCCACTCATCCTACCGGACGTGAGGCCCAGGCAGGGACGGTGGCAGCCAAGATGAGTGGCTGTGTCCCTGTCACCAGCCTGCTGCGTTAGTCTGCTCGGCTGCCACGGAAGGTGCCACGGACCGCAGTCAGGGCGGCTGGAACGGCAGCCGTGGGTTGTCTCACAGTCCTGGAGGCTGGAAGTCCAAGTTCAAGGTGTCCGCAGCCCTCGTTCCTGCTGAGACGCCGAGGGAGATGGCTTCTCTCCGGGGCTGGCGGACGCTGCCTGCTCCCTGCGTCCTCGTGTGGTCGTCCCCTTGCGTGTGTCCCTGTCCTGGTCTCCGATTCTGAGGGCCCCAGTCCCAGTGAGCTCACATCAACTTCTCCTCCTTAGAGAGCTCTCCTCCAAATGTGTGTCTCCTAAGTGCCAGGGCTGGGACTATGACTGAGGAATCTGAGGGCACACAATGCAGCGGGGACAACGCCTTTCTCTGAGATGCGGTGCTGATCTGTGGCTGCCGCGGGGACCTGACACCCTCCAGGAGGGGTGGCAAGGGGCTGCCGGGAGCGCCAGGCCCGCGGGGGCGTCCCGGCCTCATCAGGGCCTCTGGGCGCCCCCAGGAGCGGATGTGCAGGGCAGAAGGGGCCGGGATTCTGCACTTGGCACAAATGAGCCTTCTTGAAAGGCCAAATGAGCTTAAAAGAGAGGCCTTGAACCTGAGAGGCGTCCTCGGAAATCAGGGCTGCTCCGGAGTGCTCAATCTTTCCCATTTTTGTGGGGTTGAGCCTTTTCAATACAATTTCAAGAGAATGAAATCAACAGGCCCCAGGAAATTTGCATACGGCTACTTAGCATCCATTCTCTGTGCAGTGTGTGTGTGTTTTTTTTAAAAAAATAAAGAAATAAACACATCCACAAACTTCCCCATCTGCAGGGCGTGACTACCGGGGGAGCTAACGGTTCAAACCTTTACAA
Organism: Mirza zaza; assembly: GCA_008750895.1. Taxonomy (NCBI): domain Eukaryota; kingdom Metazoa; phylum Chordata; class Mammalia; order Primates; family Cheirogaleidae; genus Mirza; species Mirza zaza. Next base: position 46,753 of record VSMD01018814.1, read on the forward strand.
TTTTTTAAGACCCAGCAGCTTTCCATAACAAAGGGCAAAATTCACAAACAAATTGCCTTCCTGAAGTCGCTGCTCCTTGGCCGGGTAAAGGCGTGTTGATAACGCGGCTCCTCGGGCCACCGCTGAATGGCGGATCCCCACGGAGACTGGGTCCCCCGAGGTCTGCTGAGAACAGTGTGGCTCGGGGGCCCGGAGCACACGCGCCCCCTTCCAGCCTTTGAGAGCCCCAGCTACACAGCGCGTGGTGGGCACCCGGGAGGACCTCTTGGGGGGGGGGGGAGTTGAGGACCTGCTGTCCTTGCTGGAAGGGGCTGGAAGGGGCTAGAAGGGGCTGGAAGGGGCTGGAAGGCGGGAGAGCCCACACGCAGGGGCTTGCTGTCCTAGGGGCTCCAGCCGTCGCCCGGATGGACAGCTCTGGAGGGGACAGGTGCTGAGACCACACAGGCATTGCCCGCCAGGGGAGGAGCCCCCGGCAGGTTCCTGCCAGTGTTGAGGAGGATGGACGCCCCGGATGGCCCTTAGGAAGCCCTCGGCTCAGCCAGGGACAGGGATGGAGAAAGCAGCTTGTCCCCGCAGGGCCACACTGTGGCTGCCAAGGTCCTGCAGCCCTCCTGCATCTGGGAACATGAGCTCACGCCCCCCCAACCCATTTCTGCCACTTCTTTCTGAGCTCAGCCTCCTCCTCTTCCTGGCAGACACACCCTGGCTCGCGTGTCTGGCCAAGCCGTCCTCAGAGCCCCACGCTGCCCCCGAGTCTGCTGTCCCTGGCCGTGCACGGCTAGGCCGTGGCCACCACCTGCCTGCAGACTGTGGCCCCAGAAGAGCAGGGAGGATTTTCCCGCCCCTCCCAGCTCCTAGCAGCATCCGGTACCCAGTAGGCAATCAATAAATGCTCACTGAGCACATGGACAAGAGAGGCATACCCACCAAGAGGTGGGGGAGGTCTCAGAGGACAGGACAACTGCAGCGCGAGCCCATCAGCCGGCAGGCGTGGGGCAGGACGGACTGTTCCGGAACAGGCGTCATCAGAGGGTTGGATCTGGAGGGCCTGGGCAGGAGGACGGTCGCCAGCCTGCCCCAGTGCAGGGCTGTGGTGGCTCAGACTCTCCACTGAGGGGTGGGAGCTTCCACTGCCCAGCCTGGGGTTCTAGGGGTCCCCACCCGGAGCCCCCAGGCCCAGCCCTGAGGCCCGGCAGGCCTGGCTGGTCACCCTCAGACTCGGTGGCCATCCTGCTTCCCCAGGCGCCTGGCCACTCGCCTCTGGCCTGGGCCACCGCACCTCCTGATCCCACCATCTGTCCCAGACACACTGTGAGAAGGTCCAGGCCCTGTCCTGGCCAGCGGGCCCTTCCGGAAGCACCTGGTGCCTGGGCCTGGCTGGAGGGAGCGGCCCCTCTGACCATCACTGGTCTGGACCCCAAAGGGTTAAGGAGAGAGTGCTGGGGCTTTGTTCCGCGCATCTCATCAGATGCTAACCTAGAGCCTGTCCCCAATCCCTTCCTTATGACTGCGATTAGGACTGCTAGCCGGATGAATAGGCCAGCACGGATTCCTATGGTAACCTTCAAAATGCATTCCTGGGCAGGCTCTGCCTCCCCCAGTAATTACATTCCTAACGCGCCCCACAAACAGCATGCTAATTAGCCACTCTGCCCTGGCTTGGCTTCCCTCCCTGAGAACAGGGCCAGAGCAGGCGACTTCTGTTTGCCGCACCCCCCCCCACCCCGCCCCCAGACAGGACAGGAAGCCGGTGAGGTGCAGGGCAGCCAGGTGGCCCATGGCTGCTGCGTGGGAGGGGCGAGGGCCCCAAAGTGCCCCCATGTGCCCAGGCTGGCCTTGGTGGCCTCGGCGTCCCCCCGGGCTCCCGACCCAGTGGGGTGGGGGGTATGTCCTCCAGGCCTGCCCGGCCCCAGCCCCCCAGGAGTGGCTGTGCCCGGCTTCCTGCACATGGCCCCGGAGGTGCAGGATTCAGAGCCAGGCAGGGGCCACAGTAGGGCCCATCTGTGGCCGTCCTCGAGGACGGCAGCCCGGCTCCCCGCATCGCAGTGCACCCATCAGTGAGGCCTTGCGGCTGGGCGTGGGGCTGCAGGTGAAGGGCCCGTGGGCGGGCGGGCGGCCAGACCCGCTGCTGCTGCTGCTGGAAGGTGCTGTAGCTATGGGGAGCAGCTGGGCTCTCCGCGGAGAGGGAGGGCGAGGCCAGGCCAGGAGACGGGACAGCCCGCGGGCGAGGGACGGGAGCCCTGGCCTGCGTCAGAGGAGAGCTGCGGAGGGCGAGGGCCAGCTCGGAGGGGCCCTGGGCCGGCAGGAGGCGGGTGGGCGCTGCTCGAGGGTGTGGGGAGCCACAGAAGAGCGTTCGGTGCAGTGGCAGCGGAGGAAGCCAGGTCCCGGCTGTCAGAGATCCCGGCTCCAGGGCAAACAGAGGACTCAGGAGGTGCCGGGCAGAAGCAGGTGGGAGCTCCTGCCAGGGTCCGGGGCAGGCACAGGGCAAAGGCTGCACAGGAGACGGCAGGAGGGTGGGGGGTGGGCACCTTTGGGAGGCAGATCTGGCGGCGGGAATTGCTGGCGAGTTGCACGCGGAGTTTCGGAAGGGAAGCTTCCCCTCCCCCCCACCGGTTTCTGTGCAAACATCTGGGCTGATGGTGGCCATTTGGCAGGAGCCACCGGGAAGGGACGGATCCTGGCTGGACTGCCTTGGGGCCCCTGTGGACGTTAGGGAGGCAGGGCCTGCAGGTGTAGTAGGCTGGCTCCGGTTCAGACTGGCAATGTCCTCTCGTGGGCAGGTGTGGCCCCATGACAGTGGTGCCCAGGGCCAGCAGAGCCCGGCCAGCCCAGCCACCGGGAAGGAGAGGGGTCCAGCCATCCCATGGTCTTCTCCCAGCCCTGAGGTCATGTTGCCTGGGGTTGAGCCTGGTAGGAGCTGCTCAAACCTCAAGCATGGAGACCCAGGTGCCCCAGAGGCCTTGGTGCACCTGCTGCTCTGGCCTAGGGCGGAAGGGGCAGGGCTGCTATTGCTCAGGGCCATGGGGAGGGCGGCCTTGAGTCGGGGCCGGGAGCAAAGCTGCTCACCTCAAACCTCACCCCTGGCCGTGTCCCCACGCTGCTGCTCTTGGGGGGCCAGACGGGTGGATTACAGATGGCTTCGCCTTGAGCTGGGCTGTCAGGGCTGGGGCAGCGGGCTGGGAGCAGGCAGCTCCAGGGCTGGCTGGGGCCAGGGGGAGCCATTGATTTTGTGCCCAGGTGGTTTAGCGTGTGAGGCTTAGGGAGGGATTACCGGGGCTCGGGATTTGGAAGCCAGCAGTCCCTTGGTGTCAGTCTGCACAACTAATTCTAATGTAAATAGAGCAATCCTTTAAGTATATATCATTTAATGCTCGACAGGGAGCCTGCCGATCCCCTTAACACCAGCCTCCTCTCGAAATACCTGCTGGTTAACTTCTCCTGTCTCAGCCCATCTCCCCAACGGGCCGGTGTTTGCAGTAAACCCTGTTAAGGTATCACAACAATTATGGAAAGCATCCTGGGTGGATTTCCATCCCTATTGTCCTCCCTGCTGGACTGACACCTCGAAACCACCCTCTGTTGTTAGGGACACACATGATCCCTGAGAACTCTGCTGGCCAAGCCCCAGCCTCCTCCCCGAGGCACCGGCCCCCGGCCGCGGCCTCTGTGCTTTTTGCTCTAGGCCTAGCCTTGCCCAGCCGTTGGCCGTGTGTCCAGCCTGAGTCTGGGCTTTCCCTGGAGGTGCTGAGCTGAATGCAGTGTGGCTCCTGCCTGGGAGAGGGGACTGGGTTGTCGGGGGACAGCCACAGTGTCACTGGCACCAACACAGTTGCTGGTATCCTGGCTTCATGCTGGGCTGGGCCTCGCTTTTTCCTTGCTCCAGACACCTGTGAGTTGGGGGCTCTAGTTATCCCAGCTTTTCAGCATGGGAGACACAGCGCGTAGGTTTGAAGGCTTACATTTGTGGGAGGTGGAGGAGACTGTGTGTCACGGGAAGCCATCAGTCTTGTCTTTTGTCCTTGGGGCTTTTGTGTTTTTATAAAATACATTCTTCCTTATCCCAGGTTAAATTCTCCTCTCATGTCTTCTTGAGGTTTTGCTTTCCGTCAGTAAATCCTTTAATCCTCCTATTGTGGATGGGTACGGTGTGAGGTAGGGATCTGGCTTTCGTATCATGCACCGTGTGTGTAGTCGCTGCCCCAGCCTGGTTTGCAGAGTGGAAGTCTTGGTCTCTGTGATCTGAAATGTCACCAGGTAACCTGCAGTGTCACCTCTGTGAGGGTCAAGCTTCCCTCCTGGCGTGGGTCTGTCTCTGGACTTCTTGTCTCTTCCCTTGGCCAGCTGAGGGCCCGTGACAGCCGCTGGAGTAATTGCCTAACGCTAGTAACAGGCACAGCCACGGAGGCTCCACCATGCCAGGTGCTCTGGGGGGAAGGTGGAGGAAACCAAGGCACGGGGCGGTCGTGACGCCTTGTGGGCCTTGAAGGCCAAGCACAGCCTTGCTCCCCACACCCCTGTTTGGAAGCAGAGCCGCCTCTGGGCCAGCTGCTCCCAGCAGCTCAGCCTCTGCAGAGGGAGACCTGAGGCTGGGAGCTGGGTGCTGACCCCACTCCCTTCCTGACCCCAGGCGAGGGGATGGCTTGAGGCAGCAGCCACTTGTGCTCCAGGGTAACCACGGTTCTTCCAAGGAGTGTCAGAAGCTTCTGACAACATTGTACAACAAAGTCACTATGTTAAAAAAATGGATGCGTGCTGAGTGGCACCCTAAGAAGGCTGGGGGGGTTTCACCTTCTTCCTGGGTGCCACAAGCTTCCCCTGCCCTGGGGCTAAGTGTGCCGGTCTCGCCTGCATTTTGCGGGTGGGTGGCTGCTGCTGGCTCCTTGCAGTAGGCTGAATGTGCTGGGTTCCCACTTGCATTCATTACTATTATCATTGTTGTTTTACCATCAGCCGAGGCAGGGCGCCATGTCGGGGTGGCAGCCAGACCCGCGTCGCCGCCCAGGGTGCAGGCTGCGGCTTGCTCCCTCTTCCGCGTGCAGGCTCGGAGGATTCCCCTCTGCAGAGATCCCAGAAGTCAACTGTCTTTTAATAACCGTCTAATACTTAACGCTCCCAGGAGGCCCTGGTAGAGCATCACAGGCCATTAGCCCCGGGGCCTCGGCCGAGCAGTAATTGAGTGGCTGTCAGGGACGGGCTGCCCATCTGGGCGAGAAACCGCAGTCCGTGATGAGCCGCACCGAGTTCATCCTGTGCAGCAGTGGGGTGGGGGAGAGGATCCCCGTCCCGTCTGTGTGAGAGCAAAGCGGGCGGAACCTCAAGTCCTACAGTTACTGCATGGGCTCCGAAGCCATATTCCCCCCCAAACCCTCTGAGCGGCAGGTGGGCGGGTGTGATCCCTGATCGGTGAGCTTTTGGGGGCGAGCTCACCCGTCTTGGAGGTCGGCTCCCGTGTGCAGGACGGCGGCGTCACCCGCTGCCGGACGCAGAGGCAGCGAAAGGTCCCTCCATTTCTGGGGGGGGCTGGGCGGGTGGGCTGGCTTTCTCCAGCACTTGCTCTGGATTTCAGGAAAACTGTGATTTGCACGGTAATGATGCATGTGCGGTGCCAGACCGGGTGCCTCCCGTGTGGTGTTCCGTGTGCTCCTCACACCCCCAGTGACGGGGACCTGGTCCCCGGGCGAGGCTCACACAGGTTCTGGCTGTGAACACGGCGTGTCGGGTCCTGGCTGATGTTCTCGATGGCAGCAAGGGCACTCGGCTCCTGCAGAGATCCGGCCTCCTCTTCCCCGTTGCCGAGGCCGCGGAGGGGCCCCGTGTGCCTGGGAGCCCAGTGACGTGGGGGCCTGGAGGGAAGGAGAAGCAGGTGCCTGGGCGGTGCCCGGCCCACACCCCACACCTGCGGCATAAACTGGCCCTGGCACTGTGAGGTCTGTGGCCAGCCCTGGGGTCCAGTGAGCAGCGCCCTCCACAGGCATTTCTGGTGCCCCCGTCTGGCTTCTGCCCCAACGAGGCCTGTCCTCCAGCATCCTGGCTTCCCCGGGAACACCTGGGCAGGTTCCACAGGTGTGGGCAGGGTGGGGAAGGGGCAGGAGCTCCAGGGTCCTCCCGGGGTCCTCCCCGGTGTCCTCCCCGGTGCTCGTCAGGGGTGGGGACGGGGACAGGCAGGTCCGGCCCCTTGAGTTCCCCGCCCCGTCCCATGTCACCTCCTGAGGGTGGGTGGCCCAGGGCTGTGCTGACGGAGACGGTCCCACCTGAGGGGCTTCCCGCCTGTTTCCCTGACATTCGAATGGGTGTATTTTAGGGTTCACCGTTGGGACCCCTAAAGGGAAACTTTTCTCAAAAATCCGTGCAAAAATCGGCATCTATGGAGATGGCCCACTGTGCAGGGACGTCAAGATTGTCGTGGTGCGAATTTCCTTCCCCTACGTGGTTCCTCTGAGTCGTCGGTCTCTGGGGGAGAACAGCTGCCGGGTCCTTGCCGCTCCGGAGGCTTCCGGGGGCAGGTGGGGGGTGCGACTAACTAGCAGCAGGCCAGAGGTGGACCAGGAGGTCGGAGCAGGATGATGGGTGGTGAGGACGCGGCACTGATGTCGGGGTCCCTGGGCCTGGAGCCAGCAGTGTGTGGAGGAGAGCCTGGCAGGGCCCTGCGCCCACACTCCCTGTTCCCTGCCCCATGAGCGGTGTGGGGGGTGGCGCAGATAGCAGGGGAAGAGCTTCGTCCTTTGACCCCCTCTAGGTGGGGGGGGGGCTGGCTGCACAAGCCTCTGCACATTCCCTGTGGTGAGAGGGGGGGCTCAGCAGACAAATCCTCCCTCTGGGGGTGCTGGGGGGCACCCCATCAATACCGGGGCAGGATACTTGTCCTAAGGGTGGAGAGCCAGGCCCGGCACTTGTGGGGTCTGGGCGGATTTCTGCAGGGAGGGGAGAGGCAGAGGACAGGGCGGAGGGAGAGAGGGAAGGCCCCGGGAGGGAGGGGGAGGGCATAAAAAAGCAGGAAGAAGAGGAGGAGGAGGAAGGGGAGGAGGGGGAGGAGGGTGGGGAGGAGGATGGGGAGGAGGGAGAGGGAGGAAGAGGAGGCAGAGGGGCTGAGCTGGTGGGGGGGTCCGGGCCATGCAAACGAGGCCAGGCAGGGACCCGAACACCCCCTTGGGGCAGGGGCGCGGGCGGCTTTCAGGTACGGCCTTTTGTCTGCGGCCCTGGGCTCGCCTGTCAGCCCCGCTGTCAGAGGCCTAATCTTTTTTCTTCAGGGGCTGAAAAGGCCCAGCATCACATCAGGCAACACAGCGCGGCCTATTCTCTCCCCACGGAACCCAATCACCGGACAGCGCCGCTATAATTCACTCCCCAGCCCGCCCTTTGAAAAGGTGGGCCGCCCCCGCGCCCGCCGGCCAGATAAATCACGTATTCCGAATGAACCTCCATTGAGAGGGAGGCGGGAAGAAAGGCCCAAGCCTGGAGGACGGGCCTTGAGAAATGTCAGCGCGGATAATTTGGGGGCCGTGATTAAGATCTTATCTAGGTGGGAAGTGAATAGAAAAGACTTTAATAAAACTCCCGCCCGGCCCGTGCCACCACCTCGGGAAGGTCCCCCTTAATTTTTTGGGGTGGGCTCAGCAGGGAACATCGAGAAGGTGGTGGCTAAGCGAAAGCCGGACTCCGGGCGTCACTCTCGAGGGTCGGACAGACCCCATTCCCCTGGTGACAGAGGGCGCGGGGCGCAGAGTGGAGCCGCCTTTGTCCCCAAATTCCCGCTCCTGAGAACGCTGCCAGCTTGGGCCTGGGCGTCCGTCCCCCTGTGGGACCAGCCCCCCGCCTGGCGTTGGGCTACTCGTCGGTCACAATGTCCTCTTGCTGCTGCAAACGTCTTCCTCAAATGCGACGTCCCCGTCCCCCATTGCAGGAGGAGTGGGGGTGGCGTTTGCCCGTGAACCGCCTTTTGCAGGCCAGCAGGGCTTCCTTCTGGCATTTCCTTTTGCTACCGAGGTGGGTGACCTGCCGAGGGACCGACGCACGGGGTGGAGGAGGTGCGTCTGCAGCGCCCGGACCAGGGACCCTCTGCCACCCGCCGGGCACCAGCCCAGCCACAGGCCTGGAGGCTCGGCCCACCCCCTGCAGCTGGGCAGCTGCTCTTGGGCCAGGGCTTCTGCCAGCTCTCGAGGAAAGTTACACTTCCATTGGCAAATCCACCCGAGCTCTGCAACTCCCCGAATTGGAATCGCCCAGGGACGGAAGAGACGGGTGGCCCACAGACCTCCCCCGCACCCTCCTGTGGGACCAGGTAGTGAGCCGGGCCTTCTGTGGGCACTAATTGAGGTCACGTGTGTCAAGAGCTCAGCGAGTGGTTTGGGGGATTGGGACCGCTCCCCATGCCGGGCAGGGCCTTCGGAAGCCAGGGCAGTGCCAGCCCTTGTCACCTGGCACCTGGGGCCCTACCTGGGAGCAGACACAGGGAGCAGCAAGCTCGGCACCGGCGGGGAGGGGAAATGTGGCATGGGGGGTGCGGTGCGTGTGGCTCCTGCAGGTCTGAGCTATCCCTGGGCCGCTGGGACACATTTGCACACATGGTGGGACCACGGGAGAGAGTCCAGGCGTCCAGGCTCCACAGTCCCGAGGCTCCCCAGGCCCTGGCTGGCTGGTCTCAGTGGCAGGGACCGTGCAGGGGAGGCCGGAGGGGGTCTGGGCAGAGACAGTGCGGTTGGGGGCCGGGCTCTGCACCCTGGGTCCCAGCCCGCGTGTAGCTCAGTCCTCGGCCAGGGCCGGGAAGGCCCGGATGCCACTGCTGTCAGCCCAGAGCTGACACGTGGCAGGTGCTCAGTCAAGGTGTGCCAGGGCTGGGCAGGAGGGGAGAGGGCAGACACTAAGGGCCAAGGTGGGGGACTGGGGGGGGGCCCGGGTCCCCAGCTGGGATTCTCGGCCATGGCAATGCTGGTGCTTTGTCTGAAGACGTCCTTGTCCTGGGGGGTCCTGCACATTGTAGGGAGGGGAGCAGCTTCCCATGGGGGTGGCAGCCAAACATGCCTCAGACACGCCAGGTGCCCCCCGGGAGCCCTGGCCTGGGGGGAGCGTGGGCCTGGGGGCTCCGCGATGCGGCTCCTGCTGTCTGCGTCCCTCGGCCGCGTGGAGCTCCGAGGCTCCGGCATCTAAGGAGTTAGATGCTTCCTTGAGAATATTTCCTATTTGTTCCTCTTTTGAGGGAGGAAAAAACACCTGCTCAAGATGCAAAGGGACAAGCCGGAGTGGCTCCCCTCGCTGCCAGGGGTGTTCGGTTTTGTGTCTAGGTTAAACCCACTGGTAATGCCGGGGGAGTTTCAGGGACACGGTTGCCAAGTTTGGAAATGCAGATTCGCATGTAGGTGTTCGTTTGTCATGGCACAAAGAAAGTGGCATTCACCCCTACACATGCGCACACATACGCATGCACACACATGCACACACCCATGCACACGTGCACGCACACACTACCAGGCAGATGGGGGTGCGGCCCCATCAGGAGCCTGCCAGACCCCGCCCCCCTGCCAGCATGGCCCTGGGCCGGCCTCGGGGGGGTGATCTGCAGGGTCCTTGGTGTGGGGCTGGGAGGGAGGAGGCCCCGCAGAGATGCAGGACTTTCTCCGGTGGTGGGTACGAGGGCAGGTGCCTCCCTTCTGCACGCCTGGCCGAGGCCCCCTATGCTTCTGATCGTGCTTCCACCCCCACCTGGGGCCTCCGGTGTGGTGTCAGAGTGTGACCCACTTGGGTTTCAGCCGTAGCTTGGGCTTTGCCAGCTGTGACCTTGACTCCTCCGCTGTGTGCCCTTGAGCTAGGCTCTGTGCCTCTCTGTGCCTCCCCGTTCATCCCGGATAATTGGCTTGCTTGGTTGAGTTGGTGGGGTTGCCACGGGGTGATGCCGGCTGCCCCGTCCCTGCATCAGGGGTGCAGGGGCTGCGAGAACACTAAGGCCCCAAATGCCGGTCAGGCAGGGAGCACGGGAGGCTTGGAAAGTGGCAGGCAAAGCAAACACCCCGGCTCCTAAGCAAACCCAGCAGGACAGGGAGGGTGACAAATGGTGGGATTGTGTCAGCCTGAGAGCAGATTGGACTAATGGCACGCCGGACTTTGCACTCGGGATCAATATTCCATCAGGCAGGAGAGCGCCAGGCCTCGCGAGCAGCGTTTGTGTGGACAAAGGGGAGATCGGCGATATCTGTGCACACACTGCTGGGCGCTGGCCTTTGCTGCAAGCCTGAAGGGAGCGGGGCGTGTGTACATGAGCGTGTGTGTGTGTGTGCATGTGTGCGTGCACATGTATGTATGTGCGTGCATGTGCATGCGTGTGTGCACACACACATGCACGTGCTGCAGAGGGTCCCAGCACCCCAGAGTCATGGGAGCTTGCAGTCCACAAACAGGTACAGCGTCTGGCGTGGCCGCGGCCAGTGCACAGCAGGGCCAGGTCTGTGCCGCAGCCCTCTGAGTTCACTCGCTGCCTCCCCTCCTGGTGTGTTCATCTGTCCACGTGTGCCACGCACCCACCACGCACCAAACCCAAACAGGGCCAGTGACAACTGCTCTCGGGTGGGAAGGACACCTGTCCTCTGTCTCTTCCTGTGGGAATCTCACCCCCAAGATGGCAGGGCGGCTGGATGTGCCAACCCTGCTCCCAGGCAGTGGGCCCTGGCCTGGGTCACTTGGGGACATGCACCGTTGTCTCCCCCTGGCTGGGGCAGCCCCCACTCTGCTGAGCCCTTCCTGCCCCCTGCCTTGGACAGAGCCTGCCCCACTGCGGCCCACACCCCGGCTCTGATCACAGACACCAGGTGGCCAATCACCTCAGGTCTGTGCCTGAGCTCTGGGCAGGTTGACCCAGGGTGGGAGGAGAGGTCAGAGGCCACTCCTGGCCACGCCCTTGCCGGTGCAGTGGTACAGCCCCCCTGCACCAGTCTGCCCCTGCCCGTGGCTCTGACGCCGGCCAGCAACGTGGCCGAGGGCTGTGGCCCTCAGCGCACTCTCACCTCTCTGCCCTGGGAAAAGGTCTCCGTTGCTTTTGCTCAGATTCCATCAAACCCAGGGACCAGGCATTCTCCCCCCGGTGGCCCGGACACAGCCCGGGCCCCACCTCCCTGCCTGCTTGCACTTGCACCCGGCGTAGATCAGGAATTCCAGCCTCCCTGTCCTGACCGTGTAGAAAGCGAGTCTGAAGGCTGGAAGAGGAGGCAGCCTCCTGCAAACACCTGTGCCAGGTGGGGGACAGGTGGGCACAGCTGTCCCTAGCCACCCACGGGAATGAATGGCTTTAGGGGCTGCTCACAGGGGCACGGTTTCCTCCGTGAGGGTCGACCCCCTCCCGCGCACTCTTCTGCCGTGGGTTTCCGGACTCCGGCGCTTTCCGCTGATATCCTCTCGGAATAATTCATTCCTGGTTTCTCCTCCCCATGTCCACCTGAGCTGCCCCGGGCTGGCCCAGGTTTAAGGGCATCTTAAATACAAATATGGCAGGGGCCGAGAGTTGGCCCCCACGTCCCGGTGGTCATGGCCCTGGCCTCCTTTAGGAGCAGGAAATCGGATTAGACCGTGCAGGGACCGGGCCAATTGAAACCAGGGCCTTGGAGGGTCCGTGCGGGGTGGTGGGGGCCACCGGGGAGGGCACAGCGGAGATAACACCCTTCCTGTCCCCGGAGAGCCAGCAAGACGCGTGCCTGGGGCGTGGCCTGGAGCCCGGAAGGCGCGGGTGTTTTCCTTGCCCTCTCCGCTGCCACTCGGGCCTTCCTGCCTTAATGTCCCAGCTCTCTTCTGTGTGTTCCTTGAGCTGCCGACCAGAGAGAGTCCCTTTGCCTGCTGAGAGCCCATCTGCAGGGGAGGGGCAGGCGGGGAGGGCCTGGGGGACCAGCGTGGGCCCGACACCCTCCATCCCCACCCCTGTGTCTCCCTCAGGCCGGGCCTTTACGGCCAGACGTGCCGGCCCTGTGGCCTTCCAGCCGGACACGCATCGACCAGGAGCTGCGTGGCCGGCCCCTGCCTGGCGGAGCTGCCTCCCTCGGCCATGGTGGGGCTGCCTTTCCCGGCGCTGGGGGAGCAGAGTGTGCCGTGGCCGGCCTGTGCTGTGGGGGCTCTTTGTGTGGCCCGGCGGGTGAGCCACCTGCAGACGTGGCCCTCTGGGGTCTGGTTAATTACCTCTCTGCAGCCCCTGGCGTGGAAAGTCATTTCCCTGAAAGGATGCGGAGAGAGGAGCTGGCTATTGGCATCTTTCCCTGGGCAGGGAAGCGAGGCCGAGTTTTCTGGTGCGGCCTTGGGTGTCCCCCAGAGCCATGGCTCCCGGGGCAGGGACACTCGGGTGACCCCCTCGGCTGCCATCCAGCGCAGGGCAGGGGCTGATGCCGGGGGTGGCTGGGCTGGGGAAGCCTGCTGGGTGGGAGTTCGGGAAGCCTGGCCACAGCGTGGTGGGGCCCCCGGGCCCGGGGACGTGGGAGAGCGGCTGGGGCTGCTGCGTCGCCGACAATGAGATTTTTATGACTGATCCTTTTTCTAAATGTAAGCCGGGGAGTTAAGTGTTTGAAAATTGCTGCAGAAGCTGAGAAAGGCCTGCCCCCGGTCACACTGGATTGTCTCTTAGCAGCTGACACGGCCCATCTGCAGGACACGGGGTGGGGGAGGCTGTGGGGGGGACAGCCCTGGAGCCCGTTCCCCCGCCGGAGGCTGCTTCTCGGGAGGGCAGAGGGGAGGAGCCGCCGCCCGCTTCACCCAGCCTGTGGGCCCCTCCGCCAGCCGGGCCTGTCCCTCCCCGAGGGCAGAAGTTGCCAGGGAGAGTCCGGGGCACTGGTCTCTCCTTGCTCAGGAGAAAGTGGGAGCAACAGCCTGCGCCACCAGCCCGGGTTCCACAGGTGGCCCTGAGCTTCCGTGGCGGGGGCTGGGCCGGGCCCCTGGCTGAGCCACCAGTTCACAGCTTGAAATCCAAGCAATTGAGGGGACGGATTAAATCTGTAGGATGTCTCCGCGCTGGGCCTGTGTCGTGTCGTTCCACAAGTATCGTGTGTCCGCCCGCCCCACCCCCACAGGCTGGCGCCACCCGCCCTGGGGCGCTGGAAGATTCCAGGGATGTGTCTGGTGGGCTTCTGCCTGGGCAAGGTCACCACCACGGGAGGGGCGTTTGGGGTTTGGCTGAGGACTGGTGACACGGGGAGCTTCAGGGTGGTTGGGGGAGAGGAGGGGCTTGTTCATGAGCTTGGGGGGATTGCCACATGCAAAAAGACCACAAAGACCGTGTCAAGTGAGCACCTGGTCATTGATTCCGGTGACCTCAAAGGGTCTGTCTCCATCCCCTTGAAGCAGAGAAAGAGAAACTCTGACAGCCATAGAGGAAGTCAGGAGACCCCCAGCCTCTGCCCCTGCAGCCCCCAGGGCAGGAGGACTTGGTCCCTGCAGACCCCCAGGGCGGGAGGACTTGGTCCCTGCAGACCCCAGGGCGGGAGGACTTGGTCCCTGCAGCCCCCAGGGCGGGAGGACTTAGTCCCTGCAGACCCCAGGGCAGGAGGACTTGGTCCCTGCAGCCCCCAGGGCAGGAGGACTTGGTCCCTGCAGCCCCCAGGGCGGGAGGACTTGGTCCCTGCAGCCCCCCAGGGTGGGAGGACTTAGTCCCTGCAGCCCCCAGGGCGGGAGGACTTGGTCCCTGCAGCCCCCAGGGCAGGAGGACTTGGTCCCTGCAGCCCCCCAGGGTGGGAGGACTTAGTCCCTGCAGACCCCAGGGCAGGAGGACTTGGTCCCTGCAGACCCCAGGGCGGGAGGACTT
>VSMD01018816.1:0-70808 GCA_008750895.1 Mirza zaza
TGGGCGCAGTGACTCACGCCTATAATCCTAGTACTCTGGGAGGCCGAGGTGGGTGGATTGCTCAAGGTCAGGAGTTCAAAACCAGCCTGAGCGAGAGCGAGACCCCGTCTCTACTAAAAATAGAAAAGAAATTAATTGACCAACTAAAAATATATATATACAAAAAATTAGCCGGGCATGGTGGCACACGCCTGTAGTCCCAGCTACTTGGGAGGCTGAGGCAGTAGGATCACTTGAGCTCAGGAGATTGAGGTTGCTGTGAGCTAGGCTGATGCCACGGCACTCACTCTAGCCTGGGCAACAAAATGAGACTCTGTCTCAAAAAAAAAAAAAAGAGTTTATGCTTGACCAGCAGCAAGGGAGTCTGTTCCAAGGAGCCTGTGCTCTGGGGCTGCCTGGGAAGACTGATTGGTCAGTGTCATGGATCAAAGAGCCCAAGGTATCTTCACATAGGTGGGAAAGTATCCTTGTCAAATTGAACAACTTAATTTTACCCCTGTTAGCCCTGTTATTGGGGAGGGGATAAGAGTGTTTCCTTGATACTGAAAACTCAGAATTATAGCTTATGTGTTTTGGACTTTGTCCACCTAGCCTGTATGCTAAGAACATTCAGTTGAAACTGTTCACCAATATAAGTTAGGACCTAAAGATAGCCAGAAGAGAGGAAAGGACCTGAGTAATAAGTTTCTTTAAAAACAGAATTTTATGGAAATTCTTCTATAGGGTCTGATAACAGCTCTCAAGATTCTATCGGTGATAAGCAATAAAGTAGCTGTTTTTTAGGTTTTAGAGTTTCAGGCACTGAAGAGAAGGTTTAGAAGAAGTCATTTCTTTCTGCCCTGAGATCTCCTAGGTAGATGCCTCATTGGTGCAGAAGATATGGGCCAGGCGGGGGGAGCTACCAGTGAACTGCTGTTAGCATGCACTGACTGGTTGGTGGATACTATGCAAGGAAGATTGCCCACTGTAATCTAACAAAGGGAAGTCTTGGGCGATGGCAGTGCCCTGCAGTTCTAGCATGCTACAAGACAAATTGAGTGCATCTGCAGGTTTTAAGCTTCTGTTTTCTTCCTAGAGTACAGTGCAGTTTTAACAGTGCTCCTGACCCCAAAGAGAACATCCTTTGTAATTTTATTTCAGTTCCCCCAACTCCTCTGCCAACCAATGATGTCGATGTGTATTTCGAGACCTCTGCAGATGATAATGAGCATGCTCGCTTCCAGAAGGCTAAGGAGCAGCTGGAAATTCGTCACCGCAACCGAATGGCCAGGGTAAACCTCAGCACTTCCCCTTGTCTTCATGGGGTTTGGCTTTGGGTAGCATGGTTTTCATAGTCGAAAAACAGTGACACCATCTCCCTAGAACGTTATGCTAACGTTTAAGGACAGGAGAGGTGCAAGAGTATGAGTGAAGCCACCCTCTGGGTAGACTAGTCTTTCTTGCCCACTCCTATCTATATGACAGTGTAATTACCCTCTGAGTGCTCAGCGTGTCCCAGACACTCTGCTGAGTGTAACTATTATCTACAGTTTATTTTTCTTTGCCATTGACTTGCTTTAAATTTTTTTTTTTATTTTAAAGAAAAACTTTATATCACTGTCATAAATAGAAAACCAGTGCCATTTGCCCTGAGAACAACATAACTGTCCAAATAAATTAAGTGAAAACAGGCATGCATCAATATCTTCCAGCCAGATACTGCTGCCTGCTGAAAGTTTAGAGTCTCATGGCATTTCTTTTCCTTAAAAGGGTTATAAGAGTTAGTGCAGCAGGAGCACCAAAGTGCAAGTTTATTCTTGACTTACTCAGAATTGAAAGAAAATTGAAAAGGGAATTTCTTTGCTCCACCCAAAATCCCACACATATCTCATGCTGGGCTTACACTTTGGGAAATGCTCATTATTTTATTTTACCCTCAGCAGTTCTGAAAAGTAGGTATTAACCTCAATTTGTGGTGAGGGCACTAAGGCACAAAGACTTTAAAATAACTTGCTTAAGGTTATGGAACAAAGAGATCATGGAATTGAGGCTCTGTTTGGGGACAGTTGAAGCCTAGAACCTTCTGAGGCAGTAACAACCTCGAGCTCATAAGGGATCAGATGATGCAGTCTCCTTTTGCACAGTTTCTTACATTAGATTTAGTACCTGGCAATATTTTTAGAAAATGGGGGAGTTGTTTCAGAGGATTGTTCTCTGATGGCAGTGTTTATGACCTCTGTTCTAGGTAAAAAAGGAATGGGAAGAGGCAGAGCTTCAAGCTAAGAATCTCCCAAAAGCAGAGAGGCAGACTCTTATTCAGGTAAGCTGCCTTCTTCAGGGACAAAGCTTTCAGCCTGACCATTTGAAAATGGTCAGCCAATCTCCCAGGAAATTATTAATATTAATAGAATTTGACACCTCTTTTCAGGTGAGGGCTTACGTTACAAGGAAGTTGTAACTGGCATATTTTCCTTTTTCACCTCTAGTGTTGCTCACCTACGGTAGAAGGAAACCAAACCCTCCACCAGAGTACACCTAATTCATGCCAGGAAGTAACTTTAGCTCAGCTGATGTTTGTTGGTTCTGCTTTCCTGGCAAAAGTCCTGTCATTTTCATTCTTAGGGTGTGACTTGTTTTTCAGCAGTACTGAATTCTTTTTTTTCCTAGACGAATTGAAAGTCAAAAGACAGAAAATAAAGATCTCTGATATAGTTCATCTCTAACTTTGTAAGAATATAAGCTTAAGATCACAGCAGCAAACTGCATTCCCCTTCCATAGAAGAGAGTGTGGTGAGGTATGGGAATAGCAATTTACAGGGCTGCTTTGGTTGTATAAAACTGATGACATTTTAAATCATTTTATGTCTAGCTGAAACCTCTCTCCTCCTGATGTTAACACTTTATTGGAAGACCTGTGCTTTTTTATTGATCACCTAGAAATTTAAGTTTTAATTCCTGCATAAGCCAGTGCATCTTGTCCAGAGAAATTTATTTTAACACCCTGAAACTACCTGTAAACCTAGCCAGACACCTCATAGATAACTTGGCCTTTGTAACTTAAACAAAAACGATTCAGCATAAACCTACCGCCTTGCTGGATTATGTTTCAAAAATATATCTCTTGTTGGTCATTGGTTTCAGGGTTTGGAGGTCGGATGTTGCTACAATGTGGTGCACACTGAGAAACCAGACTTTGGATGTGCAGCACTGGCAATTTTAGTTATGGAAAAATTAAGGCGTCCCTCTAACACTGAGATTTAACTTGCTGTCTTTAGATAAGGATGTAATTGTCCTGATAGAAATCAAATACAGTATGCTTTGATCTTAGCTTTGCTTCACTCTTTGGACCTGTTATTATCTCATGTGAGCACTGGACAAGGAGAAGCATTGGGCTCTGAGGTTGCTTGTTTATACTGCCTCCACATGCCACAAATTATTTTGTTCTTACTGTCCTGATTTAGCACTTCCAAGCTATGGTTAAAGCTTTAGAGAAGGAAGCAGCCAGTGAGAAGCAGCAGCTAGTGGAAACCCACCTGGCCCGAGTAGAAGCCATGCTGAATGACCGCCGTCGCATGGCTCTCGAGAATTACCTGGCTGCCCTGCAGTCGGACCCGCCACGGGTGAGTTGTAGTTAGAGCCAAATCACTGATGAATCCTGTCCTTGTTGCCTGCCCTGAAGAGGTGCGTGTATGGAACCGATGTGTGACACACAGGTCAGTAAAAATGACATTTTTATGGATAGTTCTGGCAAAGCTGAAGGTAAGGAAAGAAGATTAGGGAGGAAAAGGTATTATATTCTAGTGTCTGCGTGTATGGGCTTAGCATTAAATCAGTGTATGCCTGTGTATACCATCTGTGATGTGATAGTATTTTACACTAGAATAGCATAACCTGAGGAAATTGGCTGGTAATTATCCAATTATTGAATTTTCTGTGATGGCCTTACTCTCAAAGAATGAAAATGTACCTTCTATGAATGAAGACTTTTGAACCAGTTCCATTGTGAATAAAATTATTAAGAAAAGGGTAAAGTAATTTATTTTAAAACTTGCATGAATGGTCTCAAACTATTTTATCCCTCAACACTAATCTACCTTGCTTTTGGGTGATGGAAAGTATTGGTGGATGTTTGTATCTTTCTTAAGGAAGCCAATTTAAAGTCTTCATTTTGGAGTGATGTGGGAGACTACCTAGCTTGTAATTCAGGTGTCAAAGGCTGACCTGGGAAAGGACAGATCAGAGGATGATAGTGGGCTGGGGATTCTGGAAAATACTGTTCGTTAAGTTTGGAATTTAGGTTTTGCTACTTTACCTAGTTTTTGTTACTTGGTAAGCTAAAAAAACTTTTAAAGCTAAGGCTTTCATTCTGTGCCTAGCTGAGCTTTATGTTCTTAGGTGAACAGTTTAAGCCTTTGTTTTCCTGCCTGTTTTCAATTCTCTAGTCTCTGGATATTGCAGCAACTGTTCTCTCTTGCAGCCTCATCGCATTCTCCAGGCCTTGCGGCGTTACGTCCGTGCTGAGAACAAAGATCGCCTGCATACCATCCGTCATTACCAGCATGTGTTGGCTGTTGACCCGGAAAAGGCGGCCCAGATGAAATCCCAGGTATGTTAGACATAGTGGAAATTGCTGCCACGAGAGTATTTCCGGTGGGACATGGTGCCTTGACTAATGGTTGAACAGCACTGCTAGTTGTGCTTGTTATTAGTCCTCAGAAAATGATTTTTGATTTCTAAACACATTTGGTACATGAGTTGGCTTTTGCAATGGTACTATTTTAAAAATACCTTTTCTATACTTTTTATATTAAGTACTTCATATTTCATTTCTAAATTGATGTTTATATCAGTTTATTTCTGATTTAGGGTATCACCAGAATTAATATTTGAAATCCTTTTCTAGGCAAATATATAGGACAGGTCTCTTTTCTTGTTTTGTGCATTACAGTTTTTGTTTAGACGGACACCTTTTAACATTTCTGGATTTTGTCCCATGCTGGGTCCAGCTTTACAGTCATCTATAAAGATTTTCTTCTGGTCCTTCTTTCTAATATCATTAGTTAATGTCCATATATTAACTTGAGTTTTACTTTCTTGTAGTCATAAAATGAACTTTCCTACAAGAATGCTAATAACTTCCTTTTAAACCAGGAAGCCTATAGTTTTCCTAGAGGGCCTTACAATAACATCACTGATCTCATTTCCTACTGTATTTTGAACATATTTGTGAGTACTGGGAGGTACTTACAGCGTGGGTGCTTACCCATCACCCCAGGAACTCTCCCTCTTCCTCCTCGTGTGTGTACTCTGACTGTAATGTGATTTGCCTAGAGATCTTAAACACTGGAGCTGTGTTTGCGCTGTTTGTTGAGCAGAAGTTTGTGTGTCACTGTCTACACACCAAACTCTGTAGTAGCATCTGATAATACAGTTGAATCTCTTGAGTACCCTTAAGCAACTCATAAGCTAATGTAGAATTAACTATAAAGATGAAGAAGAATTTTCCTTAAGTATACAGAGTTTGCTTTAGAAGCTGAGTGTTTTGGGGCATAAAAGAACTCAGGCTCATACAGAGTGGGCAGAATGTGGAAAGGAGCTGGGTCAGTCGGGGACCCTAGGAGGTGTCTGGCATGAGTGGAGCACAAGGCTCTCTCCTTACTGGATGGAGTGAGGAAGGAGGATAAACGCCTAGAGTCCTGGAGTGGCCTTGGAGCACTTGGGTGGGAAACGCATGCCTCTTGACAGGACTTTCGCTTTTCAGGTCTGATTTTTTTTTTTTTTTAAAGACTTAATCATTTCAAAACCTTTATTGCAACAATAGGTTATTGTGCTGTATTGTACAGAAAAATAGCCTGTTTTGTATGGTGAAAGTAGAAAGGAGGGAGAGATTTTGATCAGTATATTAAATTAATAACTAGAGAATTCCTGCAAGTGCAATCAAACTGCCACACTAAGTATCATTGGAAAGGAGAACCCTCCCATCTTTAGAATATCTCAGGGGTCAATCCCGCTTTCCTCTGTGCTACTTACTGTCTGCTCTCAGCCTATAATTCTAGCAAAGCTTGGCCACTGAATTACATTAATCTTTTGCCTATTCCCTATTCTGTTGTCTAAATGCTAGAAAAATCTAAAGATATTCAGCTTGTTATAACTTGTGCCATGTCTGATTGCCTGGATGAGTGATGCAGTACTTCTGTCCCCCGGTGCTATAGCCCAAGGGCTCCCTGTAAAAACAGCAATTTCCGGTGTTCCACCCTATGGTTCCTATCCTCCTGTGGGCATATGAACCACCCTCTCTCAAATGGCTCCTTAGTTCATCTGACGAAGTATTGCTGTGTCAACACATGCTGAGACGATATGTTGCAGCTCCATTTGCATTTTTTCTCCAAGACACTCACTCTTGCACTTTCCCATCAATTTACTTGATTGACGGAATGGCAGATATAAAATTAAATTGCTTTCATCCTGGCTTTTAAAGGTCAGAGGGATATCAGTCCACAATAAAAGCATCTTTCCATGTAGCTTTTTTTTCATTTTGACCCTTCATGTCAATGGCTTCAACCCCACATAATTAATTAATCCACTGGTTTAGAGCACCCTCTTTAGGAAAAGTCCAGTAACTGCAAATCTAACCAGGCAGGGATGGCTTGGTTTAGAATAGCTTATGGGAGCTATACAGCAACATGCCTCACTGTCACCGGGGTGGATGTTACCCTAGATCACCTTTCAGTTCCATCCCAAAAAACTTTAAAAATAAGTGACCGCTTCTAGTGGCTTTTTTTTTTTTTTGAACAAACAACTTTGGAACTTTCATGTTCAGAAAAGGTAGTAAGCTATGGTAGATAAATCTTCCTTTATCCCCATAAAATCAGATTTATTTATACTTCAGCATGCATTTTTGAAAGAATAGTAATTTAGTTAAATAGGAATAAACTAGTCCTCTTATTCACCATAATAATTATTTTAAGCAACCACTTCTCTCAGCAAAATCCATGAATGGTTGTTTCCTCTTTACCGAAATCTTTTTTTTTTTTCTGAGCCAGAGTCTCACTTTGTTGCCCGGGCTAGAGTGCTGTGGCGTCAGTCTAGCTCACAGCAACCTCAAACTCCTGGGCTCAAGCAATCCTCCTGCCTCAGCCTCCCGAGTAGCTGGGACTACAGGCAAGCGCCACCATGCCCTGCTAATTTTTTCTATGTATTTTTACTTGGACAATTAATTTCTTTCTATTTTTTTTAGTAGAGACAGGGTCTCGTTCTTGCTCAGGCTGGTTTCGAACTCCTAACCTAGAGCCATCCTCTCTCCTCAGCCTCCCAGAATGCCAGAATTACAGGCATGAGCCACCGTGCCTGGCCCCGAAATCTACTTTTTAGCCAGTAATTTCAGCCTCTTTTTGTCCCATCTAATCTGACCAGTGGTAAAAGTTGACTGACTCTTTCCTTTCACTCAGCAAAACCTTATTGAACCTTTAGCATTGTATAAATTAGGTTTTTTAAACTCGGTACATTTAGTAGTTAGTGACTCATATGAAAATCAAATCAACAACTGGCTAGTTGACATTTTTTAGTAAATTTTGTTTTAACTTGGAACACTCTCCTTGGATAAACTCTCATCACCTAGGGGGACTGTATGCACTTACACTTTAGTGATCAGTAAGTATGGCCTGGGGATTAATACATTTCCTCTGACCCACTAATCTACTGGACTCTGTAGAGAATACACTTTTTGAAATGATCTTTCCAGAAGTGTGTGTAGCTGTCCCATCTGCAAGTTCCCTCCTGGCCAGGTAGTTGTCAGTGACAAGACCTCTCCCTCGTGACTGTGCTTCCAGGTGATGACACATCTCCACGTGATTGAAGAAAGAAGGAACCAAAGCCTCTCTCTGCTCTACAAAGTACCTTATGTGGCCCAAGAAATTCAAGAGGAAATTGGTGGGTACTGAATGTACCAAGGTCAGCTGGTACTTGTTGCTGGGATTCAGGAGTGGCAGCCAGGCAGGTGGGAACAAACGAGGCCAGTGAAGTTGGGCCTTGCACACCATGGTTTCAGAAGTCTGGAATCCACTGGAGCTTACACGACAAGTTCAGGAAGTAACCAAGGACAGACGTACTGGCCGTGAGCCACAGATTTTTGAGTTTCATTGACTTTCTGTTAGTGGAAGAAAATCTAGGGTGTGAAATTGCAAGGGACTGGGAAGTTTCCTGTTACTCTTTTCCCCCTTAATTGCTGATGTGTTTCAGGATATCCTATTTTACACAAATTCTCACCTCCTCTCCCAGTGTTTATCTTCACTTATTCAGTAAATTTTATTTTGTCTGCTGTTTGTCACAGAGAAAAATGGTGTAGAAACAGACAATATCTGTTGGAGTTCATGTTACAGTAGGAGAGAAACAGATGGTGAAACAAGAAAGCAAGTGTCAGATGGTGATAAGTGCTGTGCAGAGAGTTAAAACCAGGGCAGAGTGGTGGAGAGTAGCCGGTGGTCAGGCAGGCTGCCTGTGGGGGTGGTAGCCTGAGACTTGAATGGGGTGATTGCAAGGGAGAGAGGAGGGGACCGTGACCACAAAGGCCTCAAATGTTGGTCAGGTGGCACACCTGAATAGATGAGCGTAGCTAGAACACAGCGAGGGGATGAGGCCAAAGAAGTAGGCGGGGGCTAGGTCTGGGAGAGAAGAGGTAAAATTAAGGAGCTTGGATCTTCCAGGTTGATGGGAAGCCATGGGAGGGTTTTGAGCTAGGAAGGGACTAGATCTGGATTATGCTTTTTAAAACATGAATTTTTTTAAAGTCACTTGGCTACTATGTAGAACGTTGATTAAAATTGGAAGCCAGACAGGAAATGACTGTAAAAATCTAGGAGAGAGATGATGGTAGTATTCACTAAAATGGTGACAGAGGAGATGGGGGCTGGAGCCCCAGGGCAGTGGGGTGGTCTCCAGGATGTGTCCAGGAGAGTGAAGGGGTGGGCCCAGCTTTGCCTTTGGGCCTAAGGGTGACACTGAGGATTTGTGAGAGCAGCTCGGTGGATGGTGGTGCCAGTGTTTACTAGGTAGGGAAGGAAATCACCAGTCCGTTTCATACATACTAAAATATTGTGTGTGTGAAATTGCTGTTGGGTGTTACATGGAGGTCTAGGGTAGGCTATTAGAGGAGGCAGAGGCTGGGTAGTAGCTGCAGGACATGGGTTTGGGAGTCTTGGTATATAGGTGATTTTAAGACTTGCATTGGGGAGAAGTAGATCAGGGTACAAAGTTGTAGTTATGTAGGATGAGTAAGTCTGGAGATGGAATGTACAGCGTGAGGTTGATAGGTAATAATAGTGTTCTGTACACTGAAAATTTGCTGAGAGTCCATTTTGGGTGCTCTTACCATAGGTAACTATGGAAGTGATGGGTATGTTAATTTGCATGACAGCAGCAATCATTTCACTATGTATATATCAAAACATCATGTTGTACACCTTAAATATATGCAGGCTTTTTTTAAACCCAAAATCTGTGGTGTAGGAGACCATTTAACTGGAGTGTGGAGAGGAGAGGGGTGTCCGGGATGGGCCCTGGCCCCCTGTGCTGGGGCTCTGTGGTGCTGTAGAGTCGGGGAGGTGGCTCAGGGCAGAGCCAGGAGCCCTTAGCTGGGTCTCGGGCTGGTGGGACATTCTCCTAGGCACATCTCAAACTACAGAACAACAGGAGTTAGCCCTTTTCAGACTGGTGGTTCTGTGCCCAGATGCCAAGTCCTTCTAAAACCTGCTGTCTGTCTTCAGATGAGCTCCTCCAGGAGCAGCGCGCAGACATGGACCAGTTCACTGCCTCCATCTCGGAGACTCCCATGGACGTCCGAGTGAGCTCGGAGGAGAGTGAGGAGATCCCGCTGTTCCACCCCTTCCCATCCTTACCTGAAAACGAAGGTGTGTGTGAGTGACAGCGCCACTTCTGGGCAGCAGTGGGGAGGACAAAATGAGAAAACTACAGTGAGTTTTTTGAAACTGGGTTGAGGTGGGCAGGTTGTATTCCTGTGAGAGTCTGAGAAAGGGAGACTGGATTCATTGAGCACCTGCTGTGTGCAGGCAGCGTGCTGGGTCCTTTCAGTATGAAAGTAGTTGGTTGGCTTCAGTATCACCATGAAGTTAGGAATATTTGTCCTGTTTCATAGATGGCTGGCTTCAAGCCTGCCGTTCTTTCAACTTGGGTGATGCCTTACATGTGGGAGGCACTTTGCAGTATTGATAGCACCTTCGTCTTATAATATGCCATTACCATCTCATGACAAGCAGAGGGAGGAGCTGGCTCAGGGTCACATCTCCGACATAAGTGGGGGCAAGAAGCTGTGTCTTTTGACTGCTAGGCAGGCACTCTTTCCTCTATTCCCTTGCTGGTTCTCAATGTCTGAAAGTATCTCTAAAAGCTGGGAGCCTGCTCCAGAATTAAACAAGTTGCTGAGACCGGTGCCCTGAGACCAGTATGTGTAATCAGATTCTATTTGCTGCTCTTGCTGCTGATGGTGGTAATGATAAAAGCGGCCCACAGCTATGTCCTTGTTACGTGACAGGTTTAGCTAAGCATTTTTACATCGAGTCTCTCACTCAGTCCTCAGAATAACCCTCTAAAGTAGGTACCTGAGTGTCCCCTTTTGGGGATTCTGAGGTTTAAAGAGGTTAAGTAACTTGCCCAAGGTTGTGGAGAGTCAGGATTTTAACCCAAGCGGGTATGGTCCACAGTCACAATATCACAGTCACCTGGCTCTGGCTGCACACGGTGTGGGAACAGAGGCCTGAGGAAGGTGCCTAACTGGAGGCGGGGGGATGGGGTGGGGGGTGGGGTGGGTTTATGTCCAGCTTAGCCCTCGGGCTTTCGCAGAAATGCTTCTAAACTGGTCACCTCAGAGGCGCAGGCTCATTGCAGTGAAAGCTCCAATAAGAAAACAGGATCTGAGGAAGTAGCAGATCCAGAAAGAGGCAGAGCTCCCTTCCTCGCACCTGCTCTCCCTGCAGCTCCCAGACCCCCATGGGCTGCAGGGTGGCTGTGCTCAGACACTGACCTGCTTGCCTGGGCTCGGGGCATCTCAGCACAGGGAGCTAGGACCTCATCTCCCTGTCAGCAAATCACAGTCAATACTAATTTCAATTTTTGCTGTTTTCTAAGAAAAATAATTTTGTGGGCTAAGCTAAATAATTTGGGAATCTCCCAAAATTTCCCTTAAAAAGTCCAAAACAGACCTACTACTTTTTTCTTTCTTATCAGTGTTAGCCTCCAGAGATTTGCTGTGGATCTTACTGCTGGTTTGTTTATGGGATATTTCAGGCATGTTTTTAAGGAAAAATACTTTTTATTCAAATTATAGAGAAATTCTAAGATAGGAATTTTGAAAGAAGCCATTTTCCTTCTTAATCTCCTTTTGTGCTATTTTATTTTGTTTTTTATTGTTTTCCTTCTGCTAGACACTCAGCCGGAGTTGTACCACCCAATGAAAAAAGGTTAGTTTGTCAAAGATGTTCCCTTTAAGACCTTCATTCCTTTTCACTCCCCAGTGTGTCAGAAGTTTCATTTTCTGTTTCATACCATCACCTGATTTTTTCCCCAACTCATTGCTTCCGACGTGAGTAGAGCCAGAGGGGCCCCCGTGTCGCTAACAAGCTGGCCTGACTTTCCAGCACTGAGTGTCATGGTGTTGGTCACTGTGTGGCCATTCTCAGCTCTCCTTCTGGGATGTGCAGAGAATGTACAGTAACTAAGATAGATGCTTTCATAAATCCTTTTCATCTGGATAGTTGTTTTTGTTTTTGTTGTTGTTTTTTTTGATACCGGGTTTTGCCCTGTCGCCCAGGCTGAAGTGCAGTGGCACGATCATAGCTTACTGCAGCCTTGAACTCCTGGGCTCAAGCGATCCTCCCATCTCAGCCTCCTGGGTAGCTGGGACTACAGGCGTGTGGCATCATGCCTGGCTAATTTTTCTATTTTTTGTAGAGATGAGGTCTCAAACTCCGGGCCTCAAGCAATCCTCCCACCTCAGCCTCCCAAAGTGCTGGGATTATAGGTGTGAGCCGCTGCACCCAGCCTAATCTGGATAGATTTTTAAAAGTACACCCAGTTTACACAGGTTGGTTGTGAATTGCTAGTATATATAAAAATATGCTTAATTTACAGTCAGGTGGACAGTCTTGTTCTTTTACCTCTTCTTTTTTCTCTACTATTCCCACTTCCATCTTTTCTTTTTAGCTATCCTTGCCCTTTGTGCCAGTTGTTTTATGTCCCCTGAGCTATAGCATTTCTTAGAACATTAGAAACGGGTGGATGAAGCAGGTGGAGACAAGTGAACTCTTCTTGCTGTACTGAGTGTCCAGTTTTCAAAACAGTTAACATTACGTAAAGCACTGCATGGAATGCTTTGCATATTGATTTCTTTTAACCCACTGATCATCCCTGCAGGGTAGGAGTTTTAGCTCTATTTTATAGATGAGGCAATTGAAGAAGTCCCTGAGATTACATGGTTTACTCTAAGTCATGACTTTAAGTAGTGGAGGAACCAGGATTTGAACCCAGTTTGCTGTCCTCAAAGGCCATGTGATTTCTGTTACCTCCATTGCCTGTGTCAGCTGCTGAATCCCTCTGGTGATTAGACAGTCCGATCTCAGGTGTCATTGTAAACAAATAGTTCAGATAGTCTATGTTCTTAACATATTATATGAGCCCGCTCTTTTGGCTTTGGCAGACTTTTATGGATGGAGCAAAGCAGTGTTCACTGGCTAAGAATTTGATATTCTGGTTTTTGTCACAGGTTGTTCTCAGCACATAAAAGTGTGATTTGAATTTTCTGAAAAATCACTTATGTATAAATGCTTTATTTTGTTCTATTTAGATGTGTATCTTCTTGGAGGCCACTATGCCAACATTTTTTGCAACATCACAACTTAAGATATCTATTGAGATGAATTTTCTAGAAGTTTAACTGGCTTTTACCTTTGTATTTAAACTGTTATGAGTTGGGACAATTTAACCATTAACTTTTGGTCTCTTGAAGTCACTTGTTTATATATTTTATAAAACCAAAATGGTTACGGTCAGTGTTTAACATGTGGATTTTACCACCAAAAAGGTATTTGAACACTCTAGATTGGCAGTAGGACTTTAGATTAATTGGCTCAGTGCCACACTATTTTTTAAATAGGATCCTACCCATATAACCTTTAAAATTCTGAGGAGGAAAGAAAGAGATGGAAGGAGCTCAGAATTAGAATTTACTGGACTTGATCATAAGCATCCTTGCGAGGCAACACCCTTCCAGATTCCTCTTTCTCAAGTAGTTGGAGTGCAGCACTGCTGTTTCATTGGCATTTTGAGACTACAGGAGCCAGCTCTGATTTAACTAGAATCAAGTTGTGCATTTCTTCTTTAAAGTGGAAACTTTAGAAAAGATGACATCATTTTTACTGCATTATAATGAGTTAATGCATTAGCTAGTCTACAAGTTTAGCAGCTGCCATAGCTGTTGCCATTGCTCTGTGTTAAGAACAAGTCTGGTTGTGAGCTGGAAGCTTTGCTATAGCTGGGTCTTGTCACTGTCTGCCTTTGACAAGCCCAGGGACAGCACCGCTCTGTGAGTCTTCCTGTTGGAATCTTGCTTGCAGGTAGTTACCTTAGTATGCCGAATGTGCTGTCCGGTTGGTCTATTTATATTTATAAAGGTTCAAATCTAGACATTTATATAGAACTTTATTATTATTAATAAACTCTTATAGCCAGAAATCACATGTTTTGGAGCTAAAAATAGAGGACTGCTTCTCACTTCTCCCCTCCCTGGTCTGTACTGTGTCCAGTCATGCTGCATATTTGGATACTGTCATTTGGAGTGCCACACACGAGCGATGCTGTCTTGGGTGGTGTCTGACCTTGGCAAGAGGAGAGTTGCTATTCTTGCTCTGTTTAGAGAAAAAGGTGCCTTCCACCCTGGTGTTAGACTTCTCCCTGTTGAGAGACCGAGTCCTTCCTGTTTGTTCTCTAATAACCATTAGAAGGTGACTGACTGTGACCTAGGCATGGAGAGGGATGCAGCCTGGTGGGAGACGTGGAAGGAAATTGATCATTACAAACTCTGATTTTAAGTGCTGTAATTGTAAATGTCTCCCAAGAGGAGTGAAACTTGAAGGACAGATAGCAGGGGTGTATGTGGGGGCGGAGGTATTTATATTGGGGAGGCAGAGAGAATGCCTGTGGGCTAAACTATGACGCTGAAGACAGACAAGCAGATTGCGGTGTGAGGACCCAGGTGCCGCAGGAAGGGTGCAAGAGTACCACATGCGAGAGTGTTGCATGTTGTCCATGCCATAATGCCCTTGGACCCCACGTCTGTGCATCTCACAGTCAGCGTTCTCTCTGAAGGCTTGCTTTCCATTTCTCTGAGTTGGAGACAAGTAAGCACTCCCTCTTCCATTATACCCATCGGTCCTCTGAAAACGCCTGTTACCATCCATCCGTATGGAGCACAGCGCATCCTCACACATGTGTATGCAGTTGCAGATCGAGGAGGGGAGGGGCTCCCTGGCCCTCAGGGAGTTTGCTGCAGCTGCGAGAGCAGCTTGAGGTCGGCCACCCTTGGAAACACTGCTGTGATCTCTCTCCACACAGGATCTGGAGTGGGAGAGCAGGACCGAGCACTGATCGGTGCTGAAGAGAAGGTGATTAACAGTAAGAATAAAGTGGATGAAAACATGGTGAGCCCATTCTTTCTCCTTCCCAGCATGTTTTACTTTTGAGAATCATTAGAGCATGTGGCACAGTGTCAGGTGCATGTCCACATGTTCATTTTCCACATGGTGGAAGATTGGGGCCCCAACTGCTCTCACAGACTGATTGTCTTCTTTAGCGTGTGGGTAGGAGGAGGAGTAAAGAAGTTTGCTTCAGCAGTAGCTCATCTCTTACTATACAGGACGAAAATACATTTGCAACATATTATAGGCCATTTTCAAGTGAATAGAGTTTTAATGTCTTAAAAATGGAGTAGAGTTGGGTTTGGTTCTTATACTGTCTTAGGTTTATACTCCCTTTTATTATTCTACCATTTTCTATCATTTATATTTCTGGATTATTCTCACCTGAGTTTGATATTTAAATATAGCTTCCTGGTAATCTGTCCTGAAACACTTCTCTACAATAGTTACTTAAAGGAAAATGCAGGTGAAAACCCTTATAGGACCAACTGGTATAAGGTATT
Source organism: Mirza zaza (assembly GCA_008750895.1). Lineage (NCBI taxonomy): Eukaryota > Metazoa > Chordata > Mammalia > Primates > Cheirogaleidae > Mirza > Mirza zaza. The sequence goes on from VSMD01018816.1 coordinate 15,185, forward strand.
TTCCATCCACACTTGTCCCTTCATTAGGGGTTTAGTGAGTGGATTCGGGCATCTGTGACACAACCGACTGGTTAGTGGGGGTCCCACAGATGTCTGTTTCCCCCCACCAAATAGTAAATGGAGGAGAAAAGCAGCAGTGATGTTTATAGTAAATTTCCCCTTCACCCAGTTGCTAGTTGCCAACATTGTTGTGGCTGTTTCAGGTCATCGACGAGACTCTGGACGTTAAGGAAATGATTTTCAATGCTGAGAGAGTCGGAGGCCTGGAGGAAGAGCCGGTATGTGTGTGGCTACAGAACCTAATGTCAGGTTTCCTGTCAATCTTAGCTATTTCTCCTTTGGACCTTCTCAATTCAAGTAGCAAGTGGGAGAGATGCCTGGTGTGTTAAGTGCATGAGGGTCCCTTGTCCACATTTTCAAATACTCTCGGATGAGAGAGCTAAAATTAAAATCTCCATGGAGATTGGGAAAAGTGGGAAAGGTGGGCATTCTCCCCATATGGATGGTTACCTGCACAGCAGGAACTTGGTGCCACCTCGGACTTTAAAGGAGCTTGCCCTTAGTGAGTTACTGGCCTCACAGCTGCCAGATGGTCACTGGCCTTTGTTCCACATCTGCTTTGTCATTCAGGAATCCGTAGGACCTCTGCGGGAGGACTTCAGTCTGAGCAGCAGTGCCCTCATCGGCCTGCTGGTCATTGCAGTGGCCATTGCCACAGTCATAGTCATCAGCCTGGTGCTGCTGAGGAAGAGGCAGTATGGCACCATCAGCCACGGGATCGTGGAGGTGAGGGGCTGGCTGGGGGGGGTCCGCTCTGCACCCGGGGCCTAGGTGGAGTTGAGGGGAAATAACTTTGAGGAATTCGAACGTCTTAACTCTTCGAGTGCTGGACATGCTGCTGCCAGTTAAATGGTTTACTGGATTCCTAGGTCATGTTTTGGAAGTCAGTAACTAATAAATTGCGCTGGTCCTGTTATAAGAGCTGAAGCCAACTTTCAACATTAATTTATGCCTAGACTATGAATGTCAAAAAGTCATGAGAACATCTTACGCGTAGAGGGTGAAAACTATTTGCTCAGATTATTTCCTTCATGTTTCCTTTTAAGATATTTAAGAATGAAGGACTACTACTAGTCCTCTCTTTTAATGGGGGCGGGGGGAACCCCAAAAGATCAATAGGAAATTTAGAAAGAGCCAAAGCAACTTGTTTCTGTTCTGTCTTCTGCTGATTTGTAATTTAACTTATTGCACTGTTTTGGGAATGTCCAGAGTCTCTTGATTACCGAATATAAATGCAATAAGGAATATAATGTGCCCTAGAAAATTAGTTCAAATGCAGGTCTTAGTTATTTGGTTTTATCTCCCACTGGAAACCATCTTAGCTGTAGAATTTCAGAGCTGGAAATGACCAGAGATCGTGTCTGAGTCTTTATTTCATAGCTGAGTGTGAAGTGGCTTGCCTCGGTTGTTCCAGAGAGTTAAGTAGCAGGACTGAGATCGACTTGTCACTGTGGTGCCAAGAAGTCCAGTGGACTGTCTTCCACGTGGACTAAGCTTTCAGGGCTCTGGGTTCAGAGGCACCACCTCTTTGACCCCCTTTTCTTTCTCCTCTGGGTCCTTACTACCAGCTCTCACTGGATCTGTCCAATGGCTGCAGGGATTGTGCAGCAAACAACTTGTCCCAGCACCCTGTACAGGTCTCTGCCCAGGGACTGCAGTGACCTTTGATCTTTGTTTTTCCAGGTTGACCCAATGCTCACCCCAGAAGAGCGTCACCTGAATAAGATGCAGAACCATGGTTATGAAAACCCAACCTACAAGTACCTAGAGCAGATGCAGATATAAGTGACAGGAAGCATGTGGCACCCCTGCTTGGAGTGGGGTGGTGCAGGTCGGCCAGAAGAGGTCCAGCGTTTTGGATTGACTATTGACCAGCAGTTGCTGCCAGAGGGCTTCATCTTGCACCCTGACCTCCTGGATTGTTAAGACTATGAAGTACTACTGTAGAATTGCAATTTCCATTCTTTTAAATGGGTAAAAATGTTAATATAACAATATATGAAATATAAACCTTAAATGAGAAAAATGATCTATTGCAGATATTTGACTGATGTAGTTTTCTTTTTTAAATTAATCAGAAACCCCACTTCTATTGTATCGTCTCACACATGCTCTCTGTATAAATGGAAAATGTTGATTTTCAGTGATAGGCCGTATATGCAGGCTGTTTGTTCCAGTTACATTGTTTAAGTCAGCTCTTTAGGCTCATTCACTGCCCTGGCTGTTATTGAAAAAAAGAAGGCAGTATCCCTTTTTAAATGAGCTTTCAGGAAGTTGCTGAGCAGCTAGGTGGACGAGGGAACTGTAGCTGACCACTGAAACACATGCTGGTGAGCCCTCATACCCATTTTAAAGGACCAGTTCCTTGGAAGTCCAGTGTTTCCACTGCTGGGTACCTTGGTGTCTCCATACAATTGCTGTCACTAAGGAGGTTAAAGGCATTTTCATTCCAGCGTCTTTAGCGAGCCTGATGTACACAGGTGAGGGTGTCCACTGCTGCTTTGCTTCTGAATCCAGTTCTTCCACAGAAATTAGCCTGTAGTTTGTATATGACGTTCTTCCACTTTCCGTCGTCTGCTTACTGTAGCTTTTTACTGTTCATTTCCCCTTCCAAGCGTGTCCAAATGTGTGGTCTCGTCCTCCACAGGCACTGACCCTCAGCCTCCCCTTGTGCCCTCACTCCTGCCTCCTCCTGCCACCAGCCTCTTCAGCATCCACTCGGAGAAGACCACAGTAAGGAGGCAGCTGATGGCCCAGGAGGGAACAGAGTTTTGTTTTTATGTGAAAGGAGAATGTTCCAGGTTGTACATGAAATTGATCTGTAGACACTGTGGAAAGCTTTGAAGATTTTTGTTTCTTTCACATGAGTCTTTGTAATGCTTGTACAGTCGGTGTTGATGCTCACAGCCTTTTTATTCCTTTTCTTTTTTAATCTGAAGGTTCTGGTAACCTGTGGTGTGTTTTTTTGTTTTTTTTTTTTTCTATTTTCCAGTAACCATGTTTTTTTCTTCTTCCCTTTGACCCTATTCATGTCTCTTCCCACTATGCACAGATTAAAACTTCACCTACAAACTCCTTACTGTGATCTGTGGAGAATGTACAGAGTTTAAACACATCAATAAATACTTTAACTTCCACTGAGACTCCTGGCTTTATTGACCCTGGCATTGATCTGCTAGGATAGTTCTGCCCCTCCCGCCTTTGGGATGATGGGGAGCTCCCGTGCTCAGCAAAGGCTGAAATAAGTCCACTCGAGGAAGTCTTGACACTTGGGGTCAAATTTCATTTTTAATGAAAAAATAAGAGGGAAAGTCTGCCTGGAGCATTTGGCAAAATTTAATTTCAGCTACTGATATTTATTAATATGAGACTTTCCTTAATGATACTGGAGACGATGAGTAGAGCTTGTGGCTGGATTTTCAGAGAAATGTCTGCAGCCTCAATTTCTTTCTTAATAACTTGCTACCAGGAGTCCATATTCCCTGAAGGGGGTTTGTTTGTTGACCTGACAACTACTTAGAGGGCTTTGTGCCTGGAGACGCAGTGTTCACTACTGATTAAGTCTTTTTAATTTTCAGCTACTGGTCCGCCTTCCAGGCGCATGCGCATCCTTGGCTCCTAGTGTGGTGCGGGGCGTGGGGACGGCTGGGAACATGGCGGGTGTGGGCATGGCCGCTGTGGCGGCTGGGGCGCCCTGCCGGGGCTGGGGCTGGGCAGCCGTCTCCTTTGGCCCCCACCGTGGCCTCAGCGCGGTCCTTGCACGGATGCCCCAGCGCGAGCCACGGTGGCTCCCAGGTCAGTGTCCGAAAGGCGGGGCTAGCCTGCGGTCTTTCGAGCGCCTCGGGTTCCCTCAGTTCTGTACCTGGGTGGCGCGTTTTTGGCGCCCCATTCGGAACTGCCCCTTCCTTAGCACCCCAGTTCTAGGCGCTTCGTACGGTTCTCGTGCAGGCTGTGAGGACAGCGCCGTCGCGACTCTGGGGCAGCCCGGGCCCTTGCTGGCGTTTTATGCTCTGCAGTTTAAGGAGCTCCTGCTCTGTCTCCCCTGCATTAAACACCAACCTTAGGAAGAATTAAAATGTGTGTTTAATGCATTTGATTATCAGTTGCTTAGATTGTGAGTCTTAAAACACTTAGACCGACCCTCCCTTGACTTGAAGGGGGTTAAAAATATGAGGCATGTTCTTTTTAAAAAAGCGTAGACGTTCTCGTCAAGCCCAATTTCTAGTTTTGTCTTCTTAATGCTCCCACTCAGCGAAAGAACCATAGTGAATACTGTACAAAGGAAACTAGAATTTGGACCAGAAAACTCAGAGAACCTCAGGTATACACACTTGTTTGTCTTTGAATTGTATAGCCTTTTATTTTTTAGCTTTGTGTGGTGTTCACACCCTTGCCACGCGGAATGGTAATTAATGTTATGGCAGATACACTTTGTTTTGAGTGAAATTTAAATTTATATAATCAGCTTAACTTACACTTAATTGTACACAACCAAAAGAAGTATTATATATAAGTACTCCTAGCGAAGTATAGTATGTCACTTTGTTAACCATACTATATAGTCTTTTATCTATTTAGCAATGGTAATTAATGTTATGGCAGATACACTTTGTTTTGAGTGAAATTTAAACTTATATAATCAGCTTAACTTACACTTAATTGTACACAACCAAAAGAAGTATTATATATAAGTACTCCTAGCGAAGTATAGTATGTCACTTTGTTAACCATACTATATAGTCTTTTATCTATTTAGCAATGGTAATTAATGTTATGGCAGATACACTTTGTTTTGAGTGAAATTTAAACTTATATAATCAGCTTAACTTACACTTAATTGTACACAACCAAAAGAAGTATTATATATAAGTACTCCTAGCGAAGTATAGTATGTCACTTTGTTAACCATACTATATAGTCTTTTATCTATTTAGCAAACATTCATTGAGCACTTTTGCACCAGGCTTTGAGCTAATCCTTGTGATGTAAAGATGATTTATGGGTATATTATTAAGAATCTCACCAACATCAAATAAATTGTTATTGTCTCAGGGGAAAATTACTGTGCTGGGAGGTAATATCTGGATGAGGATAGAAAAGATTTTTGAGTGCTCAGCTAAGGAAATGGGAAATGAACATTTTTTGTTGATTTGTGGACCAGCATAACTGGCCCCTACCAAAAGTCTGAAGTTTGGCATATTTCTCTATTAATTGTAACTTTGAAATAAGGTTACATGTAAAAGGGATAGCTTTAAGGCCTTCAATTAAATTTTTTTAAAAATCAACTTTTTAAATCCAAAATGGGGAAAACTTTTAGTAGCACACAATGAAGAAAGAGACTGAGAAGTTTTCATCAGCCACAAGACAGTGGAGGAAGGCTTCATTTAATAAAAAAGATATGTTAGTCCAGACAAAGATTAAGGAGCTACATAAACCTAATGCCTTGGAGGGAGGAGGTGGGATTAAAAATGACTTTTTTTTTTTTAAATATCTTTCTGCTTTTTTAAAGAGCAAGTATCATTTTTATAATGGGGAGAAAATTTGAAGAACAATGAAATGGAGTTAGGTTACCAATTGTACTGCTACACTTAGTGGACTATTACACTAAGGTCTGTGTGTACAAAAAGGCATACTGACAAATAAAAAAAAAAAGTTTTCAGCTATAGGGATGAGGGTAAGTTCAGGGGCTGACCTCAGTGTCCCTGCCCTGGCTTAGTGTACTGCCAGCTTACATGCATGGCAATACACTGTGGGATGGTTGCTAGGGTAATATCACCTACACCTGTGCATGGACGTACACACTTATGTACATCATTCCAAGGATGCTGGCCTCGGGAGAGCATTTTATGAGCCTCTAGCCAGGAAGCGTGTTGGGGCGAGCGAGGCGAACAGGCTGGCTCTTCACAGCGATCGCACTTCAGCCTCTGCCTCCTGCACTGGCCACTCATGTTGCTGCCAGGGGAAGTCTTGTAGAAGAGGGAACTTTGTAAATTTTTTGAAACCAGTTTCTGCCAGAGTGCTCTGTAGAGCATCATCACCAGACTGCAATATCAACTGGGAAGTGCGGCTCTCACGCTGATTATGATTTGAAAGCTAACAGAACAGCTTCCTTCATTTTAAAAGTGCCTGCTAGCTGCCAGCTGCTCTTACACTGCGTCTGAGTTGTCTTAGCCTTTTGAGGTGGAGCATGAGTATCCTCCTGCAGAAAGCAGAGGTTAAGGGGTGGAGCAGACAGGCAGACCCAGCTCTGTGGGAGTCCTGCCATTCTGTCAGTTCTAGAAGACGGTGGCCTCTGGGGGTTGCCACAGAGCTGGGGCATGGCAACCAATACCTGTCCAACTGGTCCACTCTTGGGACTTACCCTTTACCAACACTCCTGTTGATGATTGGCCTGGGAGAAGTTTGTGGCTGCAGTGGCTCTATTTACATATTCAAAATTACACAAGGAAATGTACAAGGCAGGACTGCCCAGGGCCCCACCCTAGGCAGCACCACTCTGCTCCCTGGTGGCACTGCCCCCTCATCAAGTACTGAGAGAAACTCACCTGGTTTCTGCCTCCGTGACTCAGCTCTGACCTCTGGGGAATGTGGCCCTGCCCATCGTGCCGCCAGCCTCAGGTGCGAACGCCTGCCTGTCTGCTCTCAGTTGCAGATCAGAGCCCAGCCGCTGAGGTCGAAGGGAGCCAGGCCCGGGTGTCCTGATGTGTTCCTGTTTCAGGTGCTGTGACCACTGGTTCTCTTATTTTAGGAGGCACAAATTAGGATGTAAGGCGTCCCTAAGATTGGGAGAGGCTCAGAGGTCCACTCATAGGAACATATTGTCTCAGTTACTTGGGAAGTCATGGACACAGACAAAATAGGTAGAAGGTACTAGAAGGGACCTTATGGCTCCCTCGCTCATTGTGCAGAAACATGGCCACAGGGTCACCCACTGTTACTCAGTGCAGAGCCCAAGTCTATCTGCGGTTACGTACAATGGGCTCTTTGAGACAAAGGGTAAAGTGGTCCTTGTTAAACAAGGAGACCAGTATCAACCAGTATCTTGCCTTGTTTCCTACTATGGAATAAAGGGGAGTCTGCCTGTTCTGTCCTCTGCGGGCACGTACTTTGGCAGGCTGTCATGATCACACACTTGGTGCATTCCCACTGTGGAGCAGCCCAGATAGCCAGAGAAAGGGACATAAGACGGTTTTTTCCCCTAGAATCCTTGAAATAGATGGGGCATGACATCTTTTTTTTTTTTTTTTTGAGACATAGTTTCACTTTATTGCCCAGGCTAGAGTGAGTGCCGTCGTTGGCATCAGCCTAGCTCACAGCAACCTCAAACTCCTGGGCTCAAGCAATCCTGCTGCCTCAGCCTCCCAAGTAGCTGGGACTACAGGCATGTGCCACCATGCCCGGCTCATTTTTTCTATATATATTAGTTGGCCAATTAATTTCTTTCTATTTATAGTAGAGACGGGTCTCGCTCTTGCTCAGGCTGGTCTCGAACTCCTGAGCTCAAACGATCCGCCCACCTCGGCCTCCCAGAGAGCTAGGATTACAGGCTTGAGCCACCGCGCCCGGCCCTGGGGCATGACATCTTGAGGAGTCTGCTGGAGTTCTGTGGCTAAGATAACCCAGATCTGGTTGAACTTAAGATACTGAAGCTGATGCTGCCTCTTTCTGATGAGAGCAGTGGCTTCCATCAGTAAAACATTTTTAATATGTAGTTATTTTAAACTACATGTACTATCACAAGTAGAAACTTAGAAAGCCTAAAAAATGAAATAATTTGTCCAAATTTTATTTCATGAGGGTGCGAAGCATTTTGGGTCCAGTAAAATATTGCTAGTTTTAGTGCAGTGATTGCTTTCATTCTCTCTCTCAAGTTGATAGTTGATTCACTTTTTCTTAGTTTTTTTCACCTAATGTCCTTTTTTGTTTTTGTTTGTTTTGAGACAGGGTCTTGCTTAATTTTCCCACCTCATCCTGCCAAGTGGCTGAGACTACAAAGTGAGCCACTGTGCCCGGGTGGCATCCTTTTTCTATCCCAGGATATGACATTATGTTTAGTTGTTGTGTCTCCTTAGGCTCCTCTTGACAGTGACAGTTTCTCAGACTTTCTTTGTTTTAATGAACTTGACAGTTTTGAGTCAGTGTTTTTTGAGACAGAGTCTCACTCTGTTGCCCTGGCTAGAGTGCTGTGGCATCAGCCTAGCTCACAGCAACCTCAAACTCCTTGGCTCAAGGGATCCTCCTGCCTCAGCCTCCTGGGTAGCTGGGACTACAGGCACGCACCACCACGTCTGGCTTATATTTTCTATTTTTATTAGAGACAGGGTCTCACTCTTGCTCAGGCTGGTCTCAAACTCCTAAGCTCAAATGGTCCTCCTGCCTCGGCCTCCCAGAGTGCTAGGATTACAGGCATGAGCCACCATGCCCGGCTGTAGTCAGGTATTTTGTAGGATGTCCCACTATTGGGATTTGTCTGATATTCTTCTCGTGATAACACATGGGGTTGTGTGTTATTGAGAGGAAGAGATGATGTGGCCTTCTCGTCATATCATATCGAGGTACATACTGTCAACGTGACTTATCATTGTTGATGTTGACCTTGATCACCTGGCTGAGGTGGTGTTTGTTAGATGTTTCTATTCCAAAGTTAATCTTTCTCCCTTCCCCATATTGGCCTCCTTGGAAGGATGTCACTATGTGCAGCCCACACTTAAAGACTGGAGAGTTATGCTTACCCATACCTTAATTTTTTTATTTACTTTTTTTATTAAAATAAACTTTTTTTTTTTTATTGGATTTGGGGTTCTGCTGTGTTGCCCAAGCTGGAGTGCAGTGGCTATTCACAGGCATGATCAGAGTGCACTACAGCCTTCAACTCCTGGCCCCAAACCATCCTCTGGCCTTAGCCTCCCAAGGAGCTAGAACTACAGGCACACGCCACGGTGCCTTTCTCACATCTTATTATTTTTTAAATTCTGTTTTAACACTTTGAAATAGAGCAATTAGGAAGTCTGGTTCAAAGGTCACTTTGTTGCAATACTATATTTAGTGGCTACGAAAACAGTTCTTGATTGTGTGATGGTTTTATAGGTGTGTATGAGTATCAGAACTTATCAGAGTGAACACTTTTAATATGTGCAGTCAGCTATACCTCAATAAAGTTGTTTTAAAAAAAAATCTGGAAGGGACATCTCACAAAAACAGTCTGGAAGGAGAGAAGCGCATCATTCATTGGCTGTGCCTGTTACAGAATGATACTGAATTTTCAGTTCTGTCTCCCAACTCCATTTCCCAGTGTACAAATAAGTTTTTTAGGTGAGACGTCACTTTGACAGCATAACTACCCAGTAATAGAACCTTGCCAGACATCTGTTTCTTTAGAAAACGTCAGCAAATTGGAATAGGTCTTTTTTTTTTGAGACAGAATCTCGTTTTGTTGCCCAGGCTAGAGTGAGTGCCGTGGCGTCAGCCTAGCTCACAGCAACCTCAAACTCCTGGGCTCAAGCAATCCTGCTGCCTCAGCCTCCCAGGTAGCTGGGACTACAGGCATGCACCACCATGCCTGGCTAATTTTTTCTATATATATTAGTTGGCCAATTAAATTCTTTCTATTTATAGTAGAGACAGGGTCTCACTCTTGCTCAGGCTGGTTTCGAACTCCTGAGCTCAAACGATCCGCTCATCTCGGCCTCCTGGAATAGGTCTTTTAGTTTAAAAAAGCAAACAGAAACCATGTAACATCTTTAAGTTCAACTCTTCAAATTCTTTGTTACAAGATGAATCTCATTGTGTTGTGTAGCAAAAAGTGCCATCTTAGTCATTTCCAAACTTATTAAAAAATATAGCAGAGTTTCTACCGTATTTTTTTTTAGAGGTGGGGGTCTTACTCTTGCTGCCCAGCCTGGAGTGCAGTGGCCTGGGTCATAGGTCACTGCAACCTCGAACTCCTGAGCTTACGTGATCCTCCCACCTTGGCCTCCCAAGATACGGGGATCATAGGTGTGAGCCACTGGGTGCCCTATCTACCTTATTTTTTTAAGTTCTTGATTTCTTATCACATTTTGTAGCTCACTGTGCACTTATGGTTCCCATTTGGGCTAGCACTGGGACCTTACCTGGAAGTACTTCACTCAAGTAGCCAATCCATCAGCATTACATTTACTAGATTTTTAATAATACATTCTTTTCCATAAAGTGCAAATAAAATGAGTCAGTGATAATATGAAAAGCTGGAAATCTGAAGCCAAACTGCCTGTTCTCCTAATTTGGCCCCTTATTAGCTGGGTGACCTTGAGGAAGTTACTCTGTGCCTTAGTTTCTCCATCTGAAAAATGGGGAGACTGATATACTTCACTGGGTTAGGAGTAAGTTACCAAGGGAAAGCTCCTAAACCTTGTCTGGAATCCAGCACAAACTAAGCGTTCGCGAATGTTAGGTACTATCAATATTATTTTTAACTGTTGAAAACATATCTTCTCCAGTATAGAGAAGCCCACTAAAAAAATTGTATTTCATGATCAGGAAGATTAGCAAATACTACACAATGAGCTGAGCTATAATAGAACCATCTGTGCAATCTTCCAAACCTTCCATATTCTAACATTTGTTTTTTACCTGTTACTTCAAGTCTGTGCCTCTTCCAACAGTATTTACAGACAGAAGAACGGATTTAGGTGTTGCCACATTGTTTTCTGTGTGTTGTGTCAGTCTTACTGTGGCAGGAAAAAGTGCTTCCACAGTGGTTTATGACCTTTTGTCTTTGGCATTTAATTAAGAAACTTCAAGCTGTACATTTATCATTTGTTAATGAAATTTTGTAAATTACTAACCTGAGTGTTGCATGACTTCAAGCACTGAAAAGATTTTAGTGACTTGTCTTCATGTACTGGACATTGAATTTTTAAGTCTCATTGTTCACGTTGGCCTCATAACATTAGTTAATACCTCAAGGCCCAACTACTGTTAGAATAAAGAACATCATTATTAACAGTAAATATAAATTTATTGTCTTGACATTTAAACTTGAATTTAATCCCCCCCCAGCTTCTTAATGATCACTGTCTTCACCTGAGCACTGAGCATGTAAACAAATGAGTCAGTGGACTTTGATTTTAATAAAACCTGGGTACACCCCGTGTAGCACCATGGGTCAGGGAGTAGGCTGGGCCATAACTACACATATCAGAAGGAAGGAGGAATGAACTTGGATGTGCCGATGATGTGGACAGGGCAGGAAAATCATAGAAATAGCATCAAATAAGCAGTCCAGAGTGAAATGCATTTCCAGAGAGGCCCTGAGCACACAATCTCAGGCTCACATCTCAGCACGTCTACATTTACTCAGTTTGTGGACACCCCAGTATCCCTGGCGTGTCCTGAAATTTCTGTCTTATGAGTCCTGCCTACCTAAGTCAGAAACCAGAACTCAACTTCTCAGCTCCCTTAAGATTTAATGAGATGCACTAACAAGAGACTTGCTCGAGAGGGAACTGAGAAAGGACGTGGGCACTGCAGTGAGCCCACTTTCTGGCAGGGAGAAGGCGGAGGCAGCGGGACTGGGACTGGCGAGGGGATCTGGTCTCAGTGGGATGAGCCTCGATGGCACCTCCTTGGGCAGGAACAGTGGAGGCTTCCTGTGCAGGGTGGGGTGCAGCTGGACCTTGATCCTGGTTCTGCTTTCCCCCTCTTGCCTCTTTGGCCTTCTCGGACATTCTGTGAGCCTCCTAACATGTTTAAATAATTGCTTTCTTTTTTTGCTCAAATTAGAGTATTCTGTCATTCGTGAGCTGGCAAGTTGACAAAAATCCCAATAAGGCAAATTCATTGAACTCCAATGGGAAAATGGTTCCTGCTGCCTTCATTTGAGAAAGGAGATGGGGTTAAAAACAAAGAGCGATTGAGAACAAGGATGCTCAGTGTGAAAAAGAAAGTATAGATACCAGATAGAATAAGTTAAGTCAATACTCTGGTACTAAATTAGAATTGGAAGTATCAATCTGAACATGATAGGTATTTTATCTCTTTCAAGAATTCCTAGCTTTGTCTTCCAAAAGCCCCAGAAACAACGAGCAAGTAGTAATGAACATCCCCTGTATCCAGATTATGGCCTTAGAATATAATTTGTCACTAAAAGACACTATGATGTCTTGAAGAAATGACTAATTGCATGTGTGAGCAGGAAATGTACAAGATAAATCTGGAACATCATACGATGAAGCAAAAAAAATGAGCAAAAATGAGTAGGATTAGGTCAAAAGGACTCAGAGCTGACTTAAGGAGGCTCCCACTGGCCAAAAAGGAACACTTTGAACATCAATAAGGATAAGAACAGCAGTAAACCCAAACATACCAATATGTTTAAATCCAAGAGTTCATAACAATGCAAAAGCAAGCAAACAAAAACTAATCAGTTCCTTGGAAGATGTTGTGGAATTACCTATTTTGCACTGGCTAAATGAAGGGAAAGACTTAGGCATTTATTCTTCTAATCCTATGCAAACCTTACCACTGAGTAACAAAATAGATGATGTGAAATTTCAGTTTAAAGAAGTTTTCCAACAAGTACATAAATAAGGAATGATAAAATGAAATATTACTGCTCCCATTTCCTAGTGAATTTAGAATTTAAGCATGTGACAAATGTCACATATTAAAGAACATACCATCCCCTGTGAAGGCATCTTCTCGCCACAACAAAGCAAACCTTTATTCCCTTGAGCCTCTAAATACAAGTTTTCAGGGAATGCGAAGGGCGAGGGGACCGGCTAAGTAGACTAGACTTTGAGAATACAACCAGCAGAGTCCTGACTGTGGGAAAGTTTGTGGAACAAATAATTTCTTCAGTAAGTAAATTGTAAAGAGGGGTAAAAAGAGAGGAAGTGGGAACCTGTAGATTAAAAGGGACCTGAAAGGCCGGGCGCGGTGGCCTGTAATCCTAGCACTCTGGGAGGCCGAGGCAGAAGGATTGCTCAAGGTCAGGAGTTCGAAACCAGCCTGAGCAAGAGCGAGACCCCGTCTCTACTATAAATAGAAAGAAATTAATTGGCCAACTAATATATATAGAAAAAATGAGCCGGGCATGGTGGGTGGCGCATGCCTGTAGTCCCAGCTACCTGGGAGGCTGAGGCAGCAGGATTGCTTGAGCCCAGGAGTTTGAGGTTGCTGTGAGCTAGGCTGACGCCACAGCACTCACTCTAGCCTGGGCAACAAAGCGAGACTCTGTCTCAAAAAAGTGACCTGAAAGGCATTGAAGACAAAGCAGACAAACAAAAAGTGGGTTGAAGGTGAACTATGTATGATGTGTAGAGATTCAGGCCCAAATGATAAAACCATATAAAGAAAAACAAGGAAGTTATCGCCATAGAAGTCAGATAGTGATCACTCGTGGTGAGGGGAGTAAGGGTCTGGAGGACTTGGGGTGGTGGAGTCAGAAAGTTTCTATTTCCTCTCACAGTTGGTCTGATAAGGTGTTGCTGCATATTAATCCAGTAAGCTGTACACAGGTATTGGTTTTATGCTGTTTTCAATATTTGTGCTATGTTTAACAATAAAACAATGTGGTGGGGTGCAGTGGCTCATGCCTACAATTGCAGTACTTTGGGAGGTTAAGGTGGAGGATGATTTGAGGCCAGGAGTTTGAGACCAGCCTGGGCAAGATAGCAAGACCCTGTCTGTATAAAAAAAAAAAAAAATTAGTCGGGCACAGTGGCATGTGCCTGTAGTCTTAGCTACTCAGGAGTTGGAAGGGCTGCAGTGAGCTATGATCACACCACTGCACTCTAGCCTGGGCAACAGAGCCAGACCCTGTCTCTTAAAAAAAAAATTAAGTGACAACAGAAATCCAGAAAACATTTACTTATATTTTCACATATTCATTTAGTCTTTTAATAATTTAACAGACTTTTGAATGTGTGCTGGGGAAACTTAACAGATGCTGATTGTGCCTTTCGGGAGCTTTGCATCTTGAGAGGGGAGTGTCAGGAAGTTTGTGACCTTTCTCTGTAGTCATAGGGTCTGGGGCAGAGGGAGATCAGAGTTTTTTTTTGGGGGGGGGAGTGTTATGTGGAGTCTAGGGAAGAGGCAGTGGTGGTGTGGAATAGGGGGAAAGCAGTAGAGAGAAAGAGAGAAGGAGATAGATTTTAAACATACTTTGGAGGTAGAACTGACAGATTGGTGATTCCTTTGATGTCATCTAGAACTCCGAATGGATGATGAAGCCATGTTCTAAGATGCCAAATCTGAACATAAACGAGCTGGCACTCCTGGCACACACACCTGCTCTGCTGCTGTCAAAAGAGTGACTCATATTGTCTCCCAGGTTCCTAGAGAACCATCTTTTCTTTTAGAGATCGAGTCTCACTATTGTGCCCAGATTAACATGCCATTCACAGGCGTGATCATGACACACTGCAGCCTTGAACTCCTGGGCTCAAGCGATCCTCAGCCTCCCTAATAGCTGGAACAACAGGTGTGCTACCACACCCAGCTCCCTAGAGCACCATCTTTTATCTCATAGAGCTAAGTGTCTTGCCCACAGAGGTGCTCAGTGCTAGCATTTGAATGTAATACACGTGCAAGGCATTGGGTGCAAATGCAGATGAAGAGAAAGTTATGCAGACCAAGATCCTTCCCTTAGGACCACTGTGTCATGTCAGCTCATTGAATGTACCCTGTGTGCACAAGTGAGGAGGAAGTGTAGCCATCTGTTATTAGGATAAACCCTTTTGGTATAATCCTCATAAAATTATGATATGCTTTTGTTCCTGAATTGTAAGTGGAGGAAGCCAACAGCAGACAGATGAACAAGGGCTCGCTATACGGACACTAATCTGCTTCAGGGACTGTCCTCATTCACTCTTTCTTGCAATAGCATTTCAAGAGTGCTTATGTGTAGCAAGAAAATCAAAACACACTACAATATAAGCCCTAGGTGAGGTGTGCAGCAATTTTGGGGAGAATTGAAGAATAAGAGATTGATTATGGTGGGGAAAAGTTCCCAGAAGTGGTATTTTAGCTGGATTTGGATCTCACTGAAGGAAGGAGGCAGGGAGGGTGAGGAAGGGCTACAGGCACATGGGGCAGCTCCTGGGGCCAGGGCTGTGAATGATGCTAAATAACTGGTATTTAGAAAGTGTGGTTTTTCCCCTAAAGCACCTTCCACATGGACGTGCTACAGGTTGTACTAGCACAAAAGCAGAAGTGGTGCTATTAATAGGTTCAAATATATGAACAAGGTTGTTCCTGAAAGTTCAAGTACCTTCATGAATGATGGCTCCACATGGGCTCATTCTGCTTTATTCTGTTCATCCTCAGGCTCTCCCACACCCTTTGCTGTTTGCAGATGTCTCCTCCTTGAAGGAGTGTGCGTTGCCTGCGGTCCTGCCACAATCTGCCCCAGCCGAGTTTGCCCCCGGTCTCACCGTTTAGGACAGTGACAGGGTGCTGGTGATTTTCGACTTGGGCTAGGTCCACCTAAAGTGGCCCCTTGGCTCCCCCAAGACCACCAGCTTCAGCCAGTGCCTTTTAGCCCGTGTTCAGGCCCATGTCTGTACACCCAAGGACACTGGAGCTGTTGGAGAGGCCCTCGATGCGGTCCCAGGGGCACTGGCGTGACTTTCCCAGTAGGCAGTCCTGGGGTCAGGAAGAGGATGACCTCCTGGAGAGAGGAGAGGCAGTGGCTTTGGAGTATTGGGGATGGAGAGAAGGCCTGGCGGGGGTGGTGAAGGTTGGGCAATTTGGTCATGAGTCACTCCTTCTATGCCAGAGAAATGACATGGGCTTCAGGTGGAAATGTGGGTTTGAGTTGGATTTACTCCCTATGAGTGTGGGAATTTGACCATGTCTTTTAGGCTCTTGGGTTTCTTCTCCTACAATTTAGGACCAAAAGCACTTACCTCACATGTCATAATTTTATAAGGATGAGACTAAATGGGTTTAAGAGAAGTCACACTTCTCCTCCGTCACAGGAATGCACAAAGGAGTGCACATAGGGTGCATTCAACACGCTGGCTTGGCACAGTGGTCCTAGGGGGAGGATCTTGGCCCACATAGCTTCCTCTTCGTCTGGATTTGCAGTCAATGCCTTGCATGTGTATTGCATTCAAATGATAGCACTGAGCGGTGAGCTCTGTGAGATAAAAGATGATGCTCTGTGAACCTGGGAGACAAATGTGAGTCACTCCTTTGACAGCAGCATAGCAGGTTTGTGTGCCAGGAGTGCCATCTCATCTATGTCACATTGGATCCTGCTTACTTTCAGTTATTCACAGTCACTGAAGAGTATTGTGCCATGGTAATCCAAAGCAAAAAAACATTTTTTGATATATTCTATTTAGCTTTGGAATACTTAATACGATGGGAGGTAGCAGATTCATTTTCGTTTTTATTAAATTGACTCCGTTTATTGTGCTAGGCTCTGAGGACTCAAAGGCAGGTAACACAGATAGAAATGCAATGAAAAGGTGCTGGGTGTAGTGGCTCATCCTGTAATCCTAGCACTCTTGGAGGCTCAGGAGGGAGGATCACTTGAGCGCAGGAGTTAGAACAGCCTGAGCAAGAGCGAGACCCCATCTCTACTGAAAATAGAAGAGTAAGGTGATGCAAGCCTGTAGTCCCAGCTACTCAGGACACTGAGACAGGAGAATTGCTTGAGCCTAGGAGTTTGAGGCTGCAGTGAGCTATGATTGTGGCACTATACCTTAGCCTGGGCAACACAGTGAGACTATCTCAAAAAAAAAAAAAAAAAAAGAAAGAAAGAAAGAAAAGAAAAATGCAATGAAAAAGTTTCATAAGAGAGGTATAAACAGACCTAGTTCTGGTTTGGAAGGAGGGAGTACCTCAGGGAGGAAGTAGTATACCATTGCAGCTAGTTTTACTGCAATAATGAGCAGTCCTTAACGCTCAGTGGCTTAACATCCCAAAGCTGACTCCCCATTCATGCTTCTCATCCAGTGCCCATCAGCAAGAGTTTCTGCTCATTGTGGCCATTTAGGGTCACAGGTGACAGAGGTTTAAAATCTCAGAAGAGAGCGTGGGAATTGTGCATTGCCTCCCTTTGCTCCTATGTGGAAGTCCCCTATATCCCCTCGTTTGACAGTTTCTGGCTACAGCTGGCCATACCTAACTCCAAAAGGGAGGCAATGCAAGTCCAGTCTGTACTCAGAAGACAAACAGCTAGAACACTCAGTGAACACTAATAACTGCCAGTGGTGATTCAACCCAGAATGCAGAGGTAAGTGTGAAGGAGGAGGGCTTCCCGGTGGATGAGCAACTTCAGGAAAGCTGCAAAGGTCTGGAATTCGGGCTGCAGAGAGGGGGTCCAAATCAAAATGCTGGGAGGCATGGCCGCAAGGGAGGACGGGCCAGAGCATGGAGGCCGGGCTGAAAGAGGTTAGATTTGGTTCAGGAGTCACTGAAGTTTTTAAAGGAGCTGTGGTTTCAGAAGATGGACCTGATTATTGTGTGTAGGAGAGATCAGAGGGTGGCCAACTGGAGGCAGGAGGTCCTTTTGCTTCTTACACAAAACCAGGCAAAGGGCTTGAATAGGGGTCTTCTAAATGGGGAGGAAAGAAAGGGCGATACCATTGGCTACTTGAGAGAAAGCCTTGACTAACTAGACATGAGGGATGTAAGGAAGGTGGAGAGTCAAAGATGATTCCAGAATTTTAGCCTAGGAGCACGATACTACTATAAATATAGAAAACAGCAATAGACCAGCAAGTCCCAGAAGGAAGTTTGGAGTTTGTTGATTTCAAAGCAGGGATTTTTATTTTGTTCACTCTTGTTTCCCAGTACCTAGAACAGGGTTTAGTATGTAATAGGTGCTCAATAATATTTGTTGACTATGGAATACCGGAAGAACCTAAATGGAGAAGTTCCCAGGCAATTACTGATGCCGAATTGGCACTCCTTGGTGATGTCTGTGCCAGGAAGGCAGTTTACCTATCTGAAGCCGTAAGATGAGAAGTGTTGCCAAGAGATAAAATATAGAGAGAAAAAAACGAGGAAACTGAAGAGAAACCTTTAAGAATCACATCAGGGGGCCAGAAAGTAGGACCCGAATCCAGGGAAGGCGGGGATTTGACGAGAGGATCCGTCAGTATCAGGTGGTGGAAATGGGTGAAGGGCGTCGGGAACATTCCGTCGTCGAGCACCTCAGACCTCTGGCGACCTGCCCAGGGAGCGCGGGTCGCAGGCCGCAGCAAGCACGTCCCAACCGTGAGGGAGCGGCAGCCACCGCCACAGGAAAACGGGCCGGGGGAAAGGGAGGCCGCGGCCTGACAGCGAGGCTGGTCAGGGCCGTTCGGGGCTGGTTTGGTTTGGGTCAGAATTGAGAGGAGTCGTGTAGCAAAGTGACTGAGGCGACAGATCCAGTGGGGAGAGAGAGCAAGTGCATGGGCAAGGGACAGAAAAGGCGCCTGGCATCCAGGAGCCGATGGAAGGTCTCCTTCCCGGGAAGGGCCCCTCGCAGGCGCGGAAGAGTGGGGGAGGGGACTGTTGCCGCCGTCCCGCGAGTTCCTCGGTGGCCACCAGTCGGGCGGCGCACCTCCGCGCCGCTCCCTCCGGCGGCGCCTTCTCCGCGGCCTCCGCTCGGGGAGGAGCCTCCGGCCAGGTGGGCGGGCGGCCGGCCTGGGAAGGGCGCGCGGCCGGCCGGCCGGCGGGGCGGGGCGGTCCCCGGAGGCCACACCCTGAAACTACCTGCGCCGGCCGGGAAGAGGGAGAGCCACCGCCACCGCCGCCGGCCGGGCGCGCCGGGTCTGCCACGCACCTCTGCCCGCCGCGCCGCGCCGCGCCCCGAGTCCGCGGGCCATGGGAGCCGGGCGTCTGCGGGGACCGCGCCTCTGAGACCCTCGACCGGCCGCCGGGACCATGTGGAGCGATCGCGCCCGCAAGGGCGGAGGGGGCTCGGAGGACTTCGGCGCGGGACTCAAGTACAGCTCGCGGAAGGAGGTGGGCGAGGGCCGGGGGCCCCGGGGCGGGGTGCGGGCGCCGAGGACCCGGCTCCGCTCGCCCCGGCCCTGCGGCGCGGCGCTCGCTCGTTCGGCCTCGGCCCAGCCCCGCTCCTGTGCCCGCTGTGGCCCGGGCGCTGGGCGCACAGGTGGAATTTCCTGTTCGGCGGGTGCCGGGCCGCCGGCGGCTGGGCGGGGCTGGCCGGACCTTTGGTACCCGACCTGCCGCGCGCCCCCGCGACGGAGGCGGGAGGCCCCAGGGCTTGGAGGCGCCAAGAAGCTCCTCTCGCCTTCCTGCCTCCTCCGTGCTTTCCCTGACTTGAAAAAAGGCGCTCCGTCTCGGTCCGTCCATTACTTTCGTGCTAGTACTAGTGCGCATCTGGAGGAACGGGGGCGCGAGGGTCGGAGTTGGGTAATTTGGACGGTGATTTGGAGTTGGGGTGATTTGGGAGGAAGTGGGGCTTGGAGGGCTCAGCCATTCTTGGCCTCTGCAGGAATTTTGTTTTGTTCCTTCCTGGTTAAAAGGCACTTTGGGACCTTTGCAGCCGGGGCCTCTCCAAGAGGGGATGCAGCCCTTTGGGAAGGCGGCTGTGTGGGCAGGGACGTGGGAACATGTGTCTTGAGCCTTTTGGAGGATACCGAAGCAGGAAGCTCTTCTTTGGCAGAAAGAACAATGAAAGACCTATTAAAAGATCTCAAAAACATTACATCTTAGTGTTCGGAGTTGGAAATGGGTTGTTAATCACTGTTGAAGGACACACTTAGGTGGCAGTGCCCAGGTGTGACCAGCAGCCTGGCCTCTACCCTCTCTGTCCGGCAGGGACCCTAGGTTTCTGGAAGGCCAGAGCACAGGAGGTCAGGGCAGGCAGCGAGTGGGGCTGTTTGGGGAGGAAGCTTTGCTCCTCTGCTCACGATGGGCCTGCCCTGCCTCACTTTCTCCTGGGCGTTCCAGGGTCCCTTAACCTCTGCCCTTGCTCTGTGGTCAGGCTAGACTTTGGTGCAATCTCAGATGGATTCGCTTCCTCCAAGCAGCATCTTGACTTAGGACCTGGAGATTCTGGGGCAGTTACAGCTACTACCCACACCACAAGCAGCAGCTGGGGCTGGCACTGTTGTTTTCTCAGCCTGGCCCTTGTCCCTGGCTGTGCCTCTGCCCTGCTGTGAGGCAGATTCACCTTTTCTTCCTTTCTGTAATGGCAGTGTTTGTGAATCCGTGGTAATTGCCTACTTGGGGCTCTACGGACACCTGCCTACTCAGCAGACAGCGTGCTATTTGGTGTTTGTTATTTCAGGGCTATTTTTCTCTCCTCCCTGGGAGTTAGTTCTTGACTTCCCTTTCTGGGACTTTCCTGCTGAGATGGTAGGGAAGCCTCAGCCCAGCCTCCTCTCTCTGTGGCACAGGCTGGGGTTTACCTCTGTGGGCTCCCGCTCTGGCTGACTTCTCTTGTCAGCCATGATCCCTCCCTTCTGTCTCCCCTTGGCCCCTGCTCATTTCCTTCTCTCCTGGGAAGCTCATTCCTCCTCCACGCCACTGCGCCGCTCCTGCCACCTGTGAGTCTGTAGTTCCTTTGGGTGGCTCACTCTGTCTTTTCTCCCGCTGATCTTCACTGAACCAACAGGTACCTAGTCCTGGGACCGGCGTGGCTGAAGGAAGGTTCCCCAAAGACCAATAAGTTGGGGTTGTTTCCCTTAAAGAACTTAAGGCCTTGAGAGCGAAGCTGAGAGACATGAACCAGTTAGATGTGTGGCTGTGGGCCCAGACGAAAGGAGCCAAAGCTCTCTGTCATTTCTGTGCATACTCCTCCACACCTGAGCCTCAGCAGAAATCTCACTCCCCGGGATCACCTGGCAGTGTCTGCAGTTGACATCTCAGTCCCTCAAAGGAGGTGCAGCTGCTGCTCCTGGGTTTGCTGTCTGTGTCAGCTGAACCTGGCTCAGGTCATGCTCGACCCCAGAGTCAGCTTCCACTGCTGCATCCTCGTTTGGTGGTCCTTGTACGTGGCTGGCCCCTGTCTTGTCCCCACTGTTCCCATCAAGTGCTCTGATGGCCTCTGGGGCCCTGGTGCATGGTGCTGTGTCAGGGGATTGTGTGAGCCCTGCCTGCATGGAGCAGGTGTACAGGTGCCATTGTTATGGCCATTAATGAGAACCGGAAGCCTCCCTTGATGAGTGCCCTGGTCTGTGTTGATATTTATTGGTGACTGTGAAGCTGTTGTGGCTTCTATTGGTCCCTTCTCTGGTTACGATAGCCCCAGGTAAGACTCAGCATCCTGAAGGCATCGGAGACTAGGGTTGGAAAATGAGATGTTGTAGGGTCAAAATCAGCTGTCTGGGCGCTGGGCTGTACAACTCTGGCTCCTCAGAGTCATCTCTTTGCTGATTAGTCAACCATTCACTCATTCATTCAGTCACTTACTCACATAACAAATATCTACTAGGTGCCCACTGGATCAGGCATGTGCCAGGTGCTGGGAAATAGCAGTGAGGAGGACCCCAGTCGCACACCGCGGCCCTCGGGACCACCCAGTGGAGTGTGGGATACAGGGAGTTAAATTCTGAGCCATGAGTACTAGATTCTGGATAAGCCCCGGGCAGGCACTTAGGAGGGGGATCTCTAACCCAGGCTGGAACGGTGAGGGAAGGTGAATTGGGGCAGGAGGCATCTGTGACATGGTGGCAGGAGTGTCCAACACAGAGCCCAGCCTGGTGCTGCTGCTGTCTGGCCCCATGATCTCAGAGATGTTACGTAATCCCTCTAAGTCTCTGTTTCTGTGGCTTTAAAATGGGGATGACATATATGTTCCAGGTTTGTTGCAAGGATTAAAAGGGATACTTTGCGTGAGAGTTGTAAGTTGCAGCGTGGTGTTCAAGTCATGCAGTTTGGGTTTTTGAGTTGGAAAAGGCTCAAGACCAACAGGAAGGTGATACGGTATCAGTAGGACGCATGTCAAGAGGTTGACGCCGGGCGAGGTGGCTCATGCCTGTAATCCTAGCACTCTGCCAGGCCGAGGCGGGAGGATTGCTTGGGCTCAGGAGTTCGAGACCAGCCTGAGCAAGAGCGAGACCCCGTCTCTACTATAATAGAAAGAAATCAGCCAAACAACTAAAAATAGAAAAAATTAGCCGGGCATGATGGCACGTGGTCCTAGCTACTCGGGAGGCTGAGGCAGGAGGATCGCTTGAGCCCAGGACTTTGAGGTTGCTGTGAGCTAGGCTGACGCCAGGGTACTGTAGCCTGGGCAACAGAGTGAGCCTCTGTCTCAAAAAAAAGAGGCTGAGAACCCAGGTTGTTGGTGGGGCCCTGCCAAACACAGGGAGACACTTCGAGGCGTGTTGGGGAACAATGCCTCTTCCTATGGCCTCCTGGTTTTCATTCCCTTCCCTTTTGCTAGCTTCTAGGAGAAAGAACTTTCTGTGAAAAGAAAATGTGTGCGGCTGCTCAGCCCTTTCTCCCTCTCATCCTCTCCCCCTCCCACCATAGAAAATAAAACTTGAGAGAACTTCCTCCTTTGTTGTCTTGAGCATGCTCTGGGAGTGTATGCCGCTGAGGGACAGAGTAAGGAAGGTGGTAAGCAGCAGGGAACTAGGATTGTTGTGTGGGCAGGAGCTCACAGGTGGGAGGGGACAGAGCCTGCCTTCTCCAGGGGCTGTACAGACTCTTCCTCCAGCCTGGGCCCTGGCAACTCCTGCATATTCACCACCCCCATTTAGAAGATAGGAAGACTGAGGAATGGGAGAAGATGACTCTAGCTTGATGGCTGCTTCTGTGGGTAAGAAGCCCAAGTCACCTGTTCACAGGCCTGGGAAGGAGAACCAGTCTCGGCTCCCCGCCCCCACCTGGCCATTGGCTTCTGTCACTCAGAACACTGCGGTCCTGGAGTCCCTGATGTCTTTTCCTTTTCTGGTCTGTGGTTCTGCCCAGGCTCTTGGCTCATGTCTCTTCTAAGAGAGAAGGTCTGTTTTTGGAAGAGGAGGGAGAATGTAACACAGCCCCCAGGGAGCTCTGCTCCCAAAGATAATGTTGCTTCTGAAATTGTGTACATGGCTGGTGGAGTGTCTGAACTGCGGTCCCCAATCCCTGGGCCTCAGACTGATGTCAGTCTGTGTGGCCCGTTAGGAACTTGGCCACACAGCAGGAGGTGAGCAGCAGGTGGGCAGCAGCAGGAGGGTGGGCAAGCGAGGGAAGCTTCATCTGTATTTACAGCTGCCTCCCATCACTCGCATCACCGCCTGAGCTCTGCCAAACCCCCAGCCCCGCTGTCTGTGGAAAGATTGTCTTCCATGAAACCCATCTCTAGTGCCAAAACGGTTCAGGACTGCTGATCTAGGATATAAATAATCACTAATGCTAATTATCACTATCATTTATTGAGCGTGTACCGTGTGTTACCCCATTTTAGAAGTAGTACTATAATTATTACCCTTTTATAGGTGAGGAAAATGGAGCACACAGAGAGGCCAAGTAACTTGCCCAAGGTCACAGAGCAAAACAGTATTGGAATCTGGATTGGAAAGAACCCAGGTCCGTCTGGCTGTGCTGTAATCTGCCTGGACTCTTATATGCAAAACAGGGCTGTCAGCCAGGGGGCTTGGGAGAGAATGGATTACTAAGATTAAGTATTCATTTGATTTGGGTAAGAAACTAGACTTCTCTTCTTGGCATGTTTCTGAGATGCCTGGGACTAAATTCTAAAAGCCATTTATTTAGCAGTGTAGAAACGGGAACGCCTGGGCTTCTCAGCGTTCTCACTGTGGCAGTGGGGAGAAGTGTGTTTGGGGTTTGCTTAGAGCTCAGGGGCAGCAAATGCCCTTTTCTCTTTGTTAAGGACTTTTCTCCACCAAGCCTCTGCTAAAATTTCTATCTCAGGCACTCATAGTTTCAGGATTTGCCTCTTCTGAGCTTAGCAGTATCTTGGAGTTTTCTTCCAGACCCATGATGGTGGCAGCTGGCCCACATCTTGGACCCTCTGTCTCCCCTTGGCCCCTGAGAATGATGCTGAGGCGGGGGATAGGGGTGGTGAAAAGGTGCAGGAGACTGATGACAGTCATTTCTACATACGCTTCAATTCGTTACCTCACTTTATCCTCACAGTAGCTATATGTGAAAAATGCCTAGTTTAGAGATGAGAAGACCGAGGCTCAAAGGGTTTGTGTAGATGGCCCAAAGGCAGTAGGAGGTAGAGCAAGAATTCAAACCTAGGTCTGTGTGACTTCAAAGCCTAGGATCTTAGCCACAATGCCATTATAAAATTTTATTCCAAATACGACGACTAGAACACATCATTAAACGGAGTGTTGTGAGCACATAAAAAAGGAAGTGGTGATCGCCAGGCGCCAGCAGGAGTGCGCAGCAAACGTCTCACACCAGACTCGTCTGGTTTCCCCTTTTGATGAGGTTAGTTGACTGCTAGACCAGCAGCACACCTGGAGATGTGATTTCAACAAGGCTTTAAACAAATGCAGCTTTATTTATTGCACGTGTGATTCAAAGTCATGGTGGAAATTATAAAATAAAAAATAATTCACCCACCCAAGCCAACAAATCATGTTGTTTCCATTTCCCATGCCTCTTTCCACTCCTTACTATATGCGTACGTTTTATCTAGTTTGTTGTTCTGCGTGTGCCATTTTCGTCCTGGGCAAGGTAGGGTATCAGCCTCCCATCTGTGGGGCACTGCAGAGGCCTGGGGGCTGTAGGATCGAAGGTCTGGTAGGTTTGTGTCTCCTCACTCCTTCCTGGGTTCTGTGCCTTTTCTTATGCTGTAACAGCTCAGAGGAGGACTGGGAGCACTTGCCTATCAGCTTTGTAGATGACACCCTGCTGGGAGGGAAAGGTTGATACCTTGGCTGACTTAATTATGAGTCAGAAAGATCTGGACAGCCTTCATGATAGGCTACAATGAACAGAACGTGTCCATCTGGGTCAGGAGTAAGTGTGCTCACCGCACCACCGCGCTCAACAGTGGATGCAGAAACCCCCTCCCTCCTGTGGTCAAGGCGTGAGGAGCTGGGCACCACCGCCGGGGATCCAGAATTTTGAGTTGACAGCAATCCCAGTGAAGGCCAGGCGTATAATGTGGCTGCCTAAAAAGTTTAAAGTAAGTTTTTCCCTCCATATTTTTATTTGGTTATACCTTTTTAAATTATTATAAAAGGCTACTCTATACATATTTAAAGAAAACTTAACCAACTGAGCTAAGTAGTAAGGATTTAAAAATGGGGAAAAATGCCAGGTGTGGTGGCTCGTGCCTATAATCCCCCAACTCAGGAGGCTGAGGTGGGAGGATCGCTTGAGCCCTGGAGTTCCAAACCAGCCTGGGTAACATAGTGAGACCCCCATCTCAAAAAAAAAAAAGTCAGGAAAAATACCCATACAGAGGCATTTAAACAATTTGGTATTTCCTATGCAAGTTTTCTTTTTAAAAAGTTGATTTTTTTTTCTGATTACAAAAGTTAGGAAGTTTTTTTTTTTTTGAGACAGAGTCTCACTCTCTTGTCAGGGCTAGAGTGAGTGCCATGACGTCAGCTTAGCTCACAGCAACCTCAAACTCCTGGGCTCATGCAGTCCTCCTGCCTCAGCCTCCCGAGTAGCTGGGGCTACAGGCATGTGCCACCATACCCGGCTAACTTTTTCTATATATTTTTAGTTGGCCAATTAATTTCTATTTTTAGTAGAGACGGGGTCTCGCTCTTGTTCAGACTGATCTTGAACTCCTGAGCTCAAACGATCTGTCCGCCTCGGCCTCCCAGAGTGCTAGGATTACAGGTGTGAGCCACTGTGCCCGGCCAGGAAGCTTTTTTTTTTTTTTTGAAGTCAAACAATATAGAATTGTACAGAGTAAAAGGTGAAACTCCTCTAAAATCTCTCCCTCCGATTTTATAACCCCTATAAATAGTTTAGCTCGTACTCTCCCACAAGTCGTCTATGCATGTACTAATGTTTGTGTGTACACACGCTGTCCCTCAAATGGAGTTGCAATGTAATGGAGCAAAGGCACATCCTCCCCTCCCCTGTCTCGTGAGGGTGTCGTGGGCAGGTGGTCTCTCCTGGGACTTTCTCAGAGGAGATGCCTGAGCTGGGTTTGGAAGGGCAGGGAGTAACCATATACTTTGGGCTTTTTTTTCCATTTAACATTCTATCTTAGTTTTTCCTTGCTATTACCTACTCTTTGAAAAACCATTTTTTATTACTGCATAAGCTTTCATCAAGTGAACATATCATTCTTTCTTCTTATTTTCTTCTTATTGTTTGCGTGTGCTACTTGAATGCGTTCTTGGATAACTAATGGAAAAAGAGCAAACAGGCTGAGGGAGGGAACGGGCAATCGGCCGTGCAAGGGCACACCGGCCAGGCGACTTGTGGGTTATGCTGTTGAATTCTGGAAACCCTGTCTTTGGGGAATATGATTATTGGCGGGGGCCGGGCATGGTGGCTCACGCCTGTAATCCTAGCACTCTGGAAGGCCAAGGCAGGAGGATCACTCAAGGTCAGGAGTTCAAAACCAGCCAGAGCAAGAGCGAGACCCCGTCTCTATTATAAATAGAAAGAAATTAATTGGCCAACTAAAAATATATAGAAAAAATGAGCTGGGCATGGTGGTGCATGCCTGTAGTCCCAGCTACTTGGGAGGATGAGGCAGGATGGCTTGAGCCCAGGAGTTTGAGGTTGGGTGAGCTAGGCTGCCATGGCACTCTACCTCTACCCTGGGCAAAGACTGAGACTCTGTCTCAAAAAAAAAAATAAAATAAAATAAAAAGATTATTGGTGGGGTGCAACCAGGTGGCCAGAAGTTTAGTAAACATTTTGTTTGATTGGTCGGAGGAATTGAGCACATTTAGCCAGAGGAAGAGCAGACCAAGAGAGTGTGTGAGTATTTCTCACCGGAGTATCCCCTGAGCTGGAGAACTCAGCCTGCTTCTCTTGCAGTGCTCATCAGTGCAGAGGTTACGGCCTTGCTGGTCACACTTCTTGGAAGGAAGAACTTGCTCATATTGGCACTAAATGAAGATACTTACTATTATGTTTCCCCCAGAAAGAATGGCCCTGGGAGGATGGGAAGTGGAATACCCTCTAGAATCTGTCCCTGCCCTGAGAATCTGGTTCCAAGGCAGTTCCCGCCGGGCTGGTGTCCTGTGATTCCCCCGGGAGAGACTCTGCTTTGTACTGCTGGACAGGGGCCTCCAGGTGCCCTCCCCTGGGGCAGGGCTCCTCATTTGCCCCAAATGTTCTTAGGTTTGTGTCTCATTAACATGCCGGGAGCCCGAGGTGGGAAGAGGCCTTTGAGAACCTTGCCAATTCTAGCAGGCTGCAGGCGGGCCTGGGGCTTTTCTGCTAACTCCTGCAGATGCCTGGGCCCACCGAGGCAGAAGCAAACTGTGGTACTTACATACGATGGAATTCTACTCTGCAGTAAAAGGGAATAAACTCGATAGATGCAACGACTTGAATGATTCTCCAGGGAACCTTGTGCGGTGAAAGAAGCCAACAGTTTCATACATACTGTACAATTTATTTGTGTAGCATTTTGGAAGTGCCTCAGTGTTAGAAACGGAGGGCAGAGTAGTGGTTGCAGAGCTGAAGGGTTGGAGGTCAGGAGGGAGGTGGGCGTGGGTATGAAAGCCCCCGCAGGGATCCTGTGTCCGAGCTGTTCAGTCTTGACTGGGATGCTGCGTGGGGCTCCGCACCGCGAGGACATCTGTGGAACTTAACGCTCAGATACACGCGTTAGCACAAATACATGGAAATCTGAACAGGATGAGTGGATTGTGTCAGTGTTGTGGAATTATAATATAGTTGCATGGGGTGTTACTGCCATTGGGGGAAGCTGGGCAAAGTGTGCAAGGGATCTCTTGGTATAATTTCTCATGACTGCATGGGACAGTGAACACTGTCTGGGTGACGGGCACACCTACAGCTGTGACTCAAGCATTACAAAGGCGATCCATGTAATCAAAAACGTTTGTACCCCCTTAAGATTTTGAAATTTTTAAAAACCCCACACAACAGCATGAGAATCTACAACTAGGTAAATAAATATTTCAGTAATGAAAAGCACACTGGCCCACGATATCAGAAGGTGAGAAAAGTTGAGAAAATGAATGAAAAGAGGTTAACACGGTGCAAGCTGCACCGCTCGTTTCTCCGACACCGTGTAGTTTCGGAGATCTGCCTGGTTGTGCTGCTACTCTGAGTTCGGTGACTTGGGGCCAGAGGAAGGTGGGGCGGCTGGGCAGGAAAGGGGGTCTTTGGCAAATAAGGACAGGCCGGTACAAACTGAGTGGAATCAGAGAGCCAGAGATGGAATCTCTGCTGGGATTAGCAAAAGAGGTTGAGTCCTGGTGGGCTGGGGTAGGCACTGCTCCGGGACCAGGAGAGGAAGAGACCAGGCAGAGTTCACTCTCGATGGGGCCTGAGGTCAGTGGGTGGCCAGGCCAGATCTGACCCTACAGGGCTTGTGGGGCTGTCAGCAGAGCGCTGGGGTGTGGACTGAGCATTCTTTCCCCTTCCAGGGTGAGGAGGGCACCTGGAGGAGGTGGGGGGGGCAGGCTGCCCTGAGGAGGCTCCCTAAGTATGGCCATGGAGGAGAAGACGTTCAGTCAATTAAGGGGGAAGGACAGAAGCAGTAGGAAGACAAAAGTGGGGCACCCTGACCATCCAGGATTGGGAGGTCTACCCAGCGTGGCATTGGGTGTCATGGATGCCAAGTGGATGGTACAAGTCAGAAAGGAGGGGAGTCCCCAGGGAGAAAGTCCTGTGGCATGGAGTACTCCAGGGGGGGTTCTTGGAGGGGCTCGGCCTTGGCCTGTGTGCTCGAGGGTAGGCATGCTCTGTCGGGGTGTGGTGGGAGGGGCCCAGCTATTCTAAATGGGCAGGATGGGACCAGCCTCCTGACAGGCTCGGAGTGCCCTGGCTGGAGGCGAGGTCAGAGTTGGGGGGACCCAATGCCCCCAGACCAATGTTGAAGGGCTGGGAATGCGTACACATTGGTGGGTACAATAAGGCGTCTCTTGGGCCCAAGAAGTGGGTTTTGTAGTAGAGTTTTGCAGTGTTCCAGGCCGGGCGCAGTGGCTCACACCAGTATTCCCAGCACTTTGAGAGGATTGCTTGAGGCCAGGCATTCAAGACCAGCCTGGGCAATATAGAAAGACCTCATTTCTGAAAAAAAAAAGTTGGCCAGGCATGGTGGCACGTGCCCGTAGTCCCAGCTACTCGGGAGGCTGAGATGGGAGAACATTTAATATAAGATCTCGTATTGTACGTATATGCCACATTTTGTTCATTTATTTACTGATTATTTACACATAGATTATTTATTTACACATCTTGGCTACTGTGAATAATGCTGAAGTGAACATGGGGTGCAGACATCTCTTCCAGATCCTAATGTCAGTTCCTTTGGATAATACCCAGAAGTGGGATTGCTGGATCTGCAGAGTGTTCCTGAAGGTGGTTAATGTCTCTGAGCTTCTGTTTGCTTGTCTGCAACATGGCAGGGTAGGAGTGGTAATAGCTGCGAGCCCCTCCCCCAGGAGAAGCAGCCCTGGCTTCGGGGTCAGACTCGAGTCTGAAATTCAGCTCTGCCTCATTGTAGCTGTCTGGGTTTTTGATGTTACCCTCTTTTGACCCATCTTGTCATCTGAAACGAAACCTCATTGTAAGAATTAGAGATGATATTTATTGAAAGTGCCTTACATGCACAGAGATGCCCCCAAATAATGGCTGTGTCTGTCGTGGCCATGTGGGGCCGAGGAAGGAGTGGCGGCCAAGGCCCTATGGCAGACCCTTCTGATGGCCGCCTGGGCCTGGGTGAGGCGCTGTCTCAGTCAGGGGTTTTGAGTCCCAGTCACAGTCTTTTGGGACAGTGTCTTAAGGAATGACCAGAGGCCCTCTGGGTTTTGCTGCTTCAAGCTTATAACTCTATGTTGATCGGTTTATTATTTTGAGGTTCTGCATAAAATTGCATTTGAAATAAAGTTTTCATTGTTCTAAGAAACATTTTTAGAAATGACTGGAAACTTGAGGTGCCACTGGCTAGCACTTGGTCTCGCTGGATAATCACAGTAGGCTGCCAGTGGGTGGGGAGGACCTGGCCAGCTTGCTTCTGTCCCCCTGAGGCCAGTCCTGCGTCCTCAGTGGAGGGAGGGGCTGCAGGGAAGGGGGACAGGAGCACAGGCCCTGCTGGTGCCTTGGGTCAGGGCAGACTGACAGGGAGCCCATGGTCGTGGGCTGGCCGTGGCTCCTGGGAAGACCTGCCAGCTCTTCTCCTGCCTGGCCTTTGACGCCCACACCTGAGTCTTGTGCTGTTAAGGTTTTTCATTTTGTTTTAATGTTTGCACTTGAACTCCAGCTGCTCCACCAGAGCAGAGGGAGGAATGCAGCTGCCTGGCTTTGGGCAGGAAGGGATGGTGGGTGGAGAAATCAAAATCAAAGGGAGACAGTGTGTTGGCCCCTGTTATTAGCAAGTATTAGCTAATTATGCTCTGCAACAATTCTACTTAGGATGCCATAATGGGTTATTAACCCACTTTTAAGGGGGAAACTGAGGCACAGTGAGAGGTATTTGTCCCCAGGGGCTCAGGGGGTCTCAGCCCCAACCCCTCATCTGATTACATGCCCCACACCCCCAAAGAGGAAAGAAGAGACCAGTGTCAGGGAGTCCTCCTCGAGTCTGTTCTCAGCCCTCTCAGGGGTCTTGTTGCAGGTGCGTCTGTCTTTGGGCCCCGTGGCTGTGTGTGCAGGACCCTGAGCAGTGCTGGGAGTTGGGGACAGGACATGGCTTGAAACCCGCAGGAGCCGGCTGCTCACTGGCAGAGAACCACTGGGTTTCTGTGTGTTGACGAAGTGCCCATCGGTGAGTCAGGGCCCTGGGGGACTTTCCTTCCTGCTCTGACCAGGTGTGGAGGCTTTGGGTTTACTTCCTTCAGTGGGAGTATTGGCTGTGGGTCAGCTTTTTGTTCCCCTTACGGGCTGGGGTTACAGATCGCCAGGTAATTCTGGATCCCCTTGCAGTCCCGCAGCCCCACCTGTTTCCAGCAGCTCCTTCTGGCGGGACAGCTGAGGACAGGTCAAAGGGCAAGGGTGAGAAGGTCAGGGGTGTAGGGAGTCCACCATTAGGCATGAGCTGGAGTGCAGTGTATGTTAGGAGGAAACTGGTGACAGCCTCAGGGACTTTGGGAAGATGCTTGTAACCAATTGTGGGAGTGTCCCCAGGTGGTTACTTAAAATAGAGCAGCTGAAACTCTCCTGAAGTGATAGGCGGAGTTTCTCAAACTTTCAGGTTCCCAAGAATGACCTGGGGCACTTGTTAAAAACCTCCAGATCCCAGCCCCTGCTCGGGACAGATTGCGTCCATCTCCTGGGAGAGGGGTTGGGCGGCTGGATGCTGAACAAGCACTGTGTTTGTGTTAATTTATTTTTATTGTTATTTTTCATGACCAGGCAAGTCTGGGAAGCGCGGGGGGGTGCTCAGTGGGAACTGTAGCCTCTTGTGAGTTTCTTGAGAATCTGGCTTCTTGAGAGATCAGTTGCCCCTGGTTGGAGAGTGGTGGGGGATTCCAGCGTAGGCTTTCTGTTCCCTTCGCGTCATTCCTTGGTGAGCGATCAGGTGTCCTCTCTGGATTAGGCCCTGTGCAGGGCTCTGGTGAAGTTCCTGCCCTCGGGAGCCTGCTGTGGGTCGGCTGGCGTCTAACTGAAGGCAGCCCCTCTCAGTGGGCCCCTCCTGGCTGAAGATGGGCCATTTTAGAATCAACAACTTGATGAAGAGGCCTTTCCACACCGTCACCTCTGGAATCTACCTCAGTTCAGCATTGCCCGGATGAGAAATACAGTGTTTGTTTTTGGGATGTCATTCCCCACTGTGTCCTCTGAGGTGGCCTTGAGCCATGCCTTTTTTCTGGGGACTTTGGCCAGGATCTAGCCAGAGCTGGCCAGCGGGGTGTGGCCTCGAGGTTGTGCTGGCTTGGACTTTCCCCTTGCAAAGGAAAGCGTCTTCACTGTGCCGCAGAGTGCCACCTTCCTTGGAAAGCCATTGCAGATGCTCAGGCTGTACTTTCCATTCCTGCTTAAACAATCGCAGGGATCGTTTATGGTTTTCAGACCCTGTTGGTGGTGCTGACATCATGGAATTGAAACTCGTCCCGTCTGGTGGGTGGGTACACTGAGTCACTGAACGTGTAAGTGAACAGCATCTGCCACAAATCATTGGTACACACATCCAGCCACCCTGTCCTCGTCTCAGTCTGAGCAGCACACCTGTGTCCCCAGCCAGTGGTACCACCTCTGCCTCTTGACCTTGATCTTCAGCAGCAGGAGCAGGTTACCTGGTGTCAGGTGAGTGCCCTTCATGGGACTTTGAGGGACTCCCAGGGACACTGAGTGACCTCTTCAGATTTCCAGGTTCACCTCCTACATGCCCAGCAGACCATACCCAACCTTAGCCAAAGGAGGAACAATCTTTAACAGAGAGTCTGGCATGAAGATTTGGGTCGTTTCCCCGTCTGGTTGGAACCTTGTGTGGATTTGTGGATAGTCAGTAGTGTTTTTGCTATTTAGAAGTGTAGACAGAGGCACCTGCCAATTGCTGTTCCCTAACAAGGACCACGCTATGCACTACCAATGGCAAGTTCCGGCTCTGGATCTGCTGGTCCTCAGAGCCAGTGGGTTGTGGGTGCTGGACAGTTTGCATCCGGTGACAGGCCCATGAGTGTGTACCTGGGGAGAGAGTTTCTCTTAGTGGGAGGATTCACTGGTTGACTCAGACACAGAGGTTTGTTAGCTCAGCATTTAGCTTTTGGCCCCTGTGAGTTTCTTACTTAATGGGAGTTGGTTGACTGCTTTAACTTTCTTATATTAATATATTATCAAATAAAACATTTTTGTTTGACCATATGTATTTATTTGACCTTATATAATCAGGTTTTTTTTTTTTTCTTAAGATAAGCCCTGGCCTTGGGAAGGATGTGTAACACTTGCACTAGTGTGCTTAAAACAACAGAAAATATGACATGCTCCAGGGCTTCTACAGTTTCTCTTCCTGGATTTCTGGGCCTGACTCCCTCTCCCTCCAGGAGGCTGGGTAGGAATGGCAGTATCTGATCTGGTCCCTACCACCTGCCCAGTGGGTTCTCCCTTTATCCTTCCAGGATCTCTGCTCTGTGTATACCCCAAGCCCTTTGTTCCCATCTACCCTCCTGGAAGTCATTCCTTGCTCCCTTGTCTAAGTGGCCTGGAGCCGTGCTATGTTCCTGGGCACCCTGGCCAGGATCTAACTAGAGTTGGCAGGCGGGAAGAGGCCACAATAGTTATGTGGCCTGTACCTTTGTGTGCAGTGTGCAAGCACCTGGCTTCAGAGCATAGTCGTGTATGTGCACCTGCAGATGTGTTTGCTTTTAAGAAAGAGACAGGAGAGGCAAACGTAGGTACAGGCTTATTCTCTCTTGGGTTGGCTCTGTGGCCTAGAGAGACTGTCAAGTGTGCAGTTAGAGCAGGGTGGAGGGGGCTCCTGAAACTTCTTCCTCCTTCCTCTCCCACACGCTCCCTGCACTGGGCTCTGGGGCTGACCACGCGTGTGCCTGAAAGCCCGGCCAGGAGTCGGAAGAGCTTGCTCTCGTCTCAGCTTTGCTGCTTTGCTGACTTCACTAACCTTGGACGAGCTCCTCCCTCTCTCTCAGCCTCAGTTTCCTTAACAATAAAATGACGAGAACACACAAGATGATCTCCATTATGCCTGAAAATGGAGCTAGGGTTATAAAAGGAAGCAGGCCAGTTACTGATTAAACAGCACTCTGGGCTGAGTGAAGCCACAGAACTCACACTGCAGGGAGGACCCAGGCCCTGTGCTGAGCCGTCTCCACTGCCCACAGCCTGTCTCCACAGCAGCCTGGGTGGCCCCCGGGGTCCACTGCCCATGCTCCCAGCTCCTTCCCCCTTACTGTGGGAACCTCTGCTTGCTTTTCCATTTCCCCGAATCCTCGCTTCCTGGATTGTGGAAGCCGATCACACTGGGAGGCAGAACCAGTATCCAGTCCTGGATCTGCCACCGAGAGCTGGGTGACCTTGCAAAACCATTGTTTTGCCCTTCGCTGTACAATGGGTGATAGCACCAGGGAGGCTTCAGTGATTCACAGGGTTCTTGTGCAGATTAGCTAAGAAAATAGTTGACAACTTACTCTATAAATTGGAAATACATCTAAATATAATAAATTATGATTTTGTTACATTTCTGATATACCCGTACACATACACAGTCTGTTCAGAGTCTCAGCTGAAGCCTTTCTGTTTTTTCATTCTTAAATATGATTAGACAATCAAGCACCATCAAACATCTAAAGAAAACCTACAGCCTAAAAGAGAAAGGCAAGTTCCAGAGATATCCTAATACAAATCTAGTCCTAAGAAAGAACAAGAAGGTAGTGCATTGGTCTATTCTAAGGGTTCATCTCTTAAAAAAAAAAAAAAAAAGAAGAAGGTAGTGCATTCAGAAAACAAGAAAAGGCTGCTCAAACAAGTAACCATCAAAGAATAAAACATTTCTCCCACCTGTAATCCTAGCACTCTGGGAGGCTGAGGTGGGAGGATCTCTTGAGCTCAGGAGTTTGCGACCAGCCTGAGCCCCAAGCAAGAGCAAAAATAGAAAAAATTAATTGGATGTGGTGGCATGTGCCTGTAGTCATAGCTACTTGGAAGCTGAGGCAGGAAGATCACTTGAGCCCAGGAGTTTGAGGTTGCTGTGAGCTAGGCTGGTGCCACTGCACTCTATCCAGGGTGACAGAGTGAGACTCTGTCTCAAAAAAAAAAATCGCTCTTGGAAATTAAATAATTGATTTTCAAAATTTACAAAATTATTGCATTTATAATGTCTTGAAATCAGGTCATGTGATTCCAATTTTGTTTTTCTTTTTCAAGGTCCTTTCATTTCCATATGAATTTCAGAGTCAGCTGGTTAGTTGTTTTTTGTTTTGTTTTTGTTTTGTTTTGAGACAGAGGCTCACTCTGACTCTGTTGCCCTGAGTAGAGTGCCGTGGCGTCAGCCTAGCTCACAGGAACCTCAAACTGCTGGGCTCAAGCGATCCTCCTGCCTCAGCCTCCCAAGTAGCTAGAACTACAGGTGCACGCCATGATGCCCGGCTAAGTTTTCTATTTTTAGTAGAGATGGGGTCTCACTCTTGCTCAGGCTGGTCTCAAACTCCTGAGAGCTCAAGTGATCCTGCCACCTTTGCCTCCCAGAGTGCTAAGATTACAGGCATGAGCCACCATGCCTGGCCTTAGTTTCTATTAATAAAAAAAGCCTGCTGAGATTTTGATGAAGATTGCATTGAATTTATAGATAAATTTGAGAGGAATAGACATTTTAACAATATTGAATCTTCTAATCCATGAACATCATATATTGCTCAATTTATTTAGGTCTTTCAAAATCCCTCTCAGCAATGTTTTGTATTTTTCAGTATACAGCCTCTGTACAGTTGTCAGATTTACCTCAATTATTTCATATTTTTGACACTGTTTTTTGTTTGTTTGAGACAGAGTCTCCCACTCTCACCCAGGCTGGAGTGCAATAGAGTGATCATAGGTCACTGCAGCCTCCAATTCTGGGCTCAAGTGATTCTCTTGTTTCAGCCTCCCAAGTGGCTAGGATTACAGGTGCATGCCACCACGCCTGGCTGATTTTTCTAATTTTTATTTTTTGCGCAGGTAGGGTCTCACTGTGGTTGTTCAGGCTGGTCTTGAATTCTGGGCTTAAGTGATCCTCCCGCCTAAGCCTCCCAAAGTGCTGGGGTTATAGGCATGAGCCACAGCGCCCAGTTTAACAGTATTTTTTTTTTTTTTTGACATAATGTCTTGCTCTGTCACCCAGGTGAGAGTGCAGTGGTGTCTTAATAGCTTACTGCAACTTCAAACTCCTGGGCTCAAGTGATCTTTCTGCCTCAACCTCCTAAGTAGCTGGGACTACAGGCTCACCATGCTCAGTTAATTTTTCTATTTTTTGTAGAGATGGGGGTCTCACTCTTGCTCAGTCTGGTCTCAAACTCTTGGCCTCAAGCAATCCTCCTGCCTCAACCTCCCAAAGTGCTAGGATTACAGGTGTGAGCCACTGTACCAGCCTGACACTATTGCTAATAGTGATTTTTTTTTTTTAGTTTAAATTTCCATTTGTTCATTGTTAATATGATAGTACAAAGACTTGTACAGGAATGTTTATAGCAGCTTATTTGTAGTTGCCCCAAACTGGAAATAACCCAAATGTTCCTCATCAGGTAAACAGGTAAACCAATTGTTGTATAACCATACAGTGGGATACTATTCAGTAATAGAAAGGAATGCACCATTGATACATGTGGTAACTTGGATGAGTCTCAATTTTGCTGAGTAAAAGAAGCCAGGCAATAAATAGTACGTACTACATAATTCCATTTACATAAATTTCTAGAAAAAACAGACTAATCTTTGTGACAGGAAGCAGGTAAGTGGTTGCTTAGGGACAGGAAAACGAATCAGAGAGGAACAGGTAGGGGTGACCAGGAGGAAACTTTTGAAGGTGCCAGATAATGTTCATTGTCTTCATTGTGGTGATAGTTTCATGGGTGTATATAGATGCCCAAAATTATGTACTTTAAATGTGTACATTTTATTTTGTGCTAATGATACCTCAGTGAAAATTCAGTAAAAAATTCAGTAGAAGGTTTGCAGGAATAAGTTAAAAATTTTTTCAGAATAGAATCTAATGATGAAGAAATGTAAAATATAGAAGAAAAAAGAAGACAGGTGTAGAGGATCTACTCTTTGTCCTTGAAGTTCTAAAATTTCATTAGGACACAGTCTGTTTAGTAATATATGCCTGTTCATTTATCTTTCTCACCATTCAGTGAGCCCTTTAATCTGAAGACTTTTGCCTGTCTTCAGCTCTTGGAACTATCCATTTGATATTTCTTTGGTAATGTCCCCTTCTCTGCCAGGCTCAGTAATTGGGCTTAGGTGTTATAGAAGATAGAGGTGAGACTAGGAATGGCATTGTTAGAAATTCCCAAATCCCCACCTCTGCCCCAAGCAAAAAGACAACTACCCCTCCAAACTCCCCCAGGGAATTGGAAGAAAAGTCTGGAGAGATAGAATAAGAGAACATCTGGATTTAGGACACCAGGAACAAAGGAAGGCTGTAGTGAGGAATGCAAAGAAGGGGAATGAGTCTGTTCTCCTACAGGTTCCTGAATGCTAGTGTCTGGGTTTAAATCACTCCAGCCAGGAGGTTAGAAAGTTATTCTCTGGAGCAATTAAACCCAGAGAAAGATCTGTATAGCCTAAGAGTTGGGAGTGCCCAGTATAAAAGATCTCACTAGCCACTTGTGCCCTACCTGTGACAAGCCACACACACACAGAGCTCCCAAATAGCCTTTAGGAGCTCATTACTAAATACAAATGAACCACCAAGGATCCTCAGGCATTTGAGGAAAGGCTTCAACATGGAGGAGAAAGTGAAAAACAGAGAAAAGGTACAATAGAAATATAAAGATGAGAAGATTTCACCCATGAAACAACCACAAGATGCCATAAAAAAGCTAAATTCAAACAAGAAAACTTTTGGAAATTAAAATTCTCATAGCAAAAAATGAAAAACTCAATAGAATAGTTAAAATAATAACATGGATAATATAAAGAAAGGATAATTAGAAAATAAATATAATAGGATTGAGAAAAGGTAAACCAGAGAAAGTGAAGAAGAGGACATAACCTAAGAAATAAGACAAGAAAGTTTCCTAGACTGAAAGATATATATTTCCAAATTCAAAGGGTATGTGGTGAGCTGAGTATAATGAAATTTAAAGGCCTAATTCAAAGCACAGCCCTAAAAAAAGATAAAGTCATAAATAAAAGATAATGGATTATACTATCATATTTCTCAAAAGCAAAATTAGAAGCTAAAAAACAGTGGAGCCTCCAGAATTTTAAGTGAAAATTATTTTGAACCTATAGTTCTATACCCAGCCAAACTATCAACAAATATGAGTGTAGAATTAAGGTATTTTCAGAAACATGCAAAGTATCAAATAATTTCCTTCTTTCTCAGAAAGCTACTGAAGTATGTGTTCCACCAAAATGAAGTAAACCAAGAGAGAGGAAGACATGGAATCTAGGAAATAGGGGTTTTAACACAGAAAGAGATTGAGGAAATTCCCAGAGGGATGGTAAAAGAAGTTCCACACAACCGCTGTGAGAAAAGACAGAGAGCTCTAGGAGGGAGGCCCCCAGGAAAAAAATGAAATAAGTTATTTGATAGATTTTATATGTAGAAGATTGAGAAGAGTATTATACTCTTCTCAATTCTCTTAGATTGTATGTAAAGATTTGAGTATATATTAAAAAGAAATCCAAGTATACGAAAATTTGCAGCAGGAGAAACAAATTACACAGGAAAGTAAACATAATAATGAGCAATATTTTCACAGTCTAATAAGGAAAATAATGAAAACATAGAGTATGGATATAATTTTTTAAAACTTTGGTCCTTTAACTATCAGGAGTATAGGGCAGAATAGGGAAGGAAGGACATTAAAATCCACATTATCAAATAGGAAGCCAGTTGATGATATTCTAAATAGATGAATCAATAGATAGTGGTATTGGCATATTTAGAAATACGGGGACAAGTTCTAGAACAGACAGAGGGAAAGCATTTTAAGCGGTCGCCTCTAGGGTGTGCTTCTATGTGTGTTAATAGATAAAGTCACAGTTATAGCCAGGAAACTAAAATTGGAGATACAACTATCCAATGTGTCTGGAGCAGGGAGAATCTTTTATAGCAATGAGTTAATAGATAATGTGTAAATGTGATAAATCAAGAAATGTCAGTTCAAACATATTGAGTTCTGAAGAACTTCATGAGGAAACAGTTAAAAAGTGATGGTATCTGTGGAATTTGGGGTTGGGGCCATTGCTTTCATTGTAAGCCCTACTGGAGTGGGTTTGAGGTGGTTAAACCTAAGGCACCACGGTGCAGGCCCACGACACCTGTCCGGGATTCAGGGCAGGCAGATAGTGCGCTAGGGGCAGAAACGTTTGCCTGTCACCAGGCTCGGTGGACATCCACCATCCCCCCATATCCAGATTCCTCTCACCCTGGACACTCCCGGCAGGGAGACGCCCAGGTAAGCTGCTATCCTGTTTGTCACATGTCTGTTTGCTTTCACTCTCTTGAGTCTGAACATGGGTGTGGATTCCAGCAGAGACTTGGCCCTCTCACTTCACCTTGAGGTCCTGGACTGGGGCACCTAAGGTTAGATGTAGAGCAGTTTGTTCCACGACAGCACTGCAGAACTGCCTGGGTTTACTGCTGTTTTACTTTTGTCTGGTTAAACATTGGCAGGGCAAGGCCAGTGGGTAGGGTGTGCAGTTGACATGCCGCCTCAGGCTCCTGGCCTGGGCGATGGTGGGGACAGAATCTGGTAGGGAGGGGGTCTGCCCTTAGAAGTCCGCACACGGTTGCTGGCCATGGCCCTGGGCTGGGGCCACTCTCCCAATTCCTGGTGTCCATCTCCCTGTGCCCATGATGACTCACCTAAGGGGAGATCTCCAGGACTGGGATTAGACCGCCCTTCATTGCATTTTAATTTAAAATAACAATTCTTAAGTGGTTTCCCTGGCACTGTCCAGAAGGCTGGTCAGGAAGGCTGGCTTGCAAGTT
This sequence comes from Mirza zaza, assembly GCA_008750895.1. Lineage (NCBI taxonomy): Eukaryota > Metazoa > Chordata > Mammalia > Primates > Cheirogaleidae > Mirza > Mirza zaza. Next base: position 54,867 of record VSMD01018816.1, read on the forward strand.
CCTCCGAAGCATGCTGGGATGCACGGGGTCCCCCTGCATGTGGGGGAACCTCTAATCATCCAAGCCAGACCTCACAAAACACGAACATCCTTCCCCGAGCAGGGCTGGGAGGCTGTCAGGTGAGGGTGTCTGAGTCTCAGTGCCTCTCTGCGTTCAGGACATGAATGGCTTCGAAGAAGGCGTGGAGTTCTTGCCAGTCAACAACGCCAAGAAGGTGGAGAAGCGCGGCCCGAGGCGCTGGGTAGTGCTGGTGGCCGTGTTGACCGGCCTCGTCGCGGTTTCGCTCACGGTCGGCTTCCTGGTGTGGCACTTTCAGTGTGAGTAAAGCGGGGCTGGCTCTACAGAGGGCGATGTGGGGATGGCTGTCCCTCCTCTCAGTGGACAGACCCAGAGCCGCCTGCTGGGGACAGGAGGGACAGCAGGGGTGAGGGAGAGGGGTCTAGGGTGCGTCTCCCCAGGCTCTTCCGAGCCACTGGCCCCCTCCAGGCATTCCCGCCCCAGGGAGCTAAGGGGCCGGTAGGGGACAGGCGGGGTGATTCCATTTCCCCTACCTTTCTCCTTCTGTTCCGGCACAGACCGGAACATGCGGGTCCAGATGGTCTTCAATGGCTACCTGAGGATCACAAACGAGAACTTTCTGGATGCCTATGAGAACTCCAACTCTACTGAGTTTATAAACCTGGCCAAAAAGGTGAAGGAAGCGGTGAGTCCAAGCCCTGGACAGGGAGCTCTGCCCCTGCTGCCTGCTCTGGCTCCCCCAGTCCGCCGGGCAGACCCCTGCCCCCAGGTCCTCAGATGGGGGCTCACCTAGGAGGGGAGGGAGCGGTCTGGGTTTGGGCCGCGGGTCATTGCCTCTCTCAGGCCACTGTGGCCTGCTGTGATGCTGCTCTCCTTCCTCAGCTGAAGCTGTTATACAGCAGAGACCCCGCCCTGGGCCCCTACTACAAGGAGTCCGCGGTGACTGCCTTCAGGTGGGTGAGGGGCAGAGGCTGGGTGGGCTGGTCCCTGGCCCATCTGGGAGCGGGAGCCGGTGCAGTGTGTGTGCCAGATGTCTTCTGACCCTGGGGGAGAAGCTGGAGGTCCTGGCTTGGAGAGCCAGGGCAGGTCCTTGTTCTGCCCTTCCTGCAAGTTACTTGACAGACAGCCCGACTCTTCTGTCTGCCGGCAGGGGTGCCCATAGCAGTTGTGCCCGGGTGAGGTGCCCAAAGGCACGTGGAGTGCTTGGCACACTGCCAGTAATGGCCATGCTCAGTTGTGATTTTCACAAGTTTGGGTTTGGGGGGCTTGGGGTGCTCAGGCAGGCTTCAGTGAGTCCTCACATTTTTTGTGCCTGGGCAGTTTTCAAACATACTTTTTTCCCCTTTCCTTTTTTTTCCCCCCTTATAGACTTTATCCCAAAGTACTTTTTATGTTGCATGTTCAGTTGAATCTTTAGGAATGCCGTTTGGCAGGTGGCATTCCTATCCCCTTTCCCAGATGGGAAAACAGGCGCAAGAAGGTGATACTTGGTGTGCTCAAGTTAGTGGCCGAACTCCAACGCCTTGTATTTTCCTCAGTCCTAAGCCTGAGCTGGGCCGAGTCCATCCGTCTGGCTGGACGTGAGGCCTGAGAGCAGGGGGCAGACGGGCGGGCTGGGAGGGTGGATGTGCGCGCAGGAGAGTGGGGCGGGCCCGGGTGCGCTGCCACCTGCCCCGAGGGTGGCGCTGGAGAGTGTGCGGGAAGGGGGTGCCCGGAGCCCGCGTCTCAGGCCTCTGGCTGTCCCCGCAGCGAGGGCAGCGTCATCGCCTACTACTGGTCGGAGTTCAGCATCCCGCCGCACCTGGTGGAGGACGCCGAGCGCGCCATGGCGGAGGAGCGCGTGGTCATGCTGCCGCCACGTGCGCGGTCGCGGCACGCCTTCGTGCTGACCTCGGTGGTGGCCTTCCGTGAGTCGGGGCGCCGCGGGGAGCGGGGCTGGGCCCTGGACCATTGCGGGGGAACCAACGCGCCCAGTGCCCGGCAGAGAAGACTGCATGGCGGCTGGGCCCCTCCCTTACCGTAATAAGGAAGCAGGAATAAGGAAATAGACCATATCAGTAAAGACCTTACTCTCCCTCTTGTTCTCAGCCACTGACCCCAGAACAGTACAGAGGACCCAGGACGGTAAGTACCATCCCTTTTCCTCCTGTGGGTGGAGAGGAAGAGGGATGTGGCCACGGTCCTGGAGCCAGGGGTCCCCAGAACTCACATGGTGCTGATCCTTCCGCCCCTCCACGCCCTGCTGAGAAGCCCCCTTCCTGCTCTCCCGAGGTCCAGGGCAGCCTGGGATGTCTCAGAGGGGCCAGGCCTGGGGTGCACCCCACTGGGTCTCCCCAGTGGGGTGCACCCCAGGCTCCCCAGCTCTGCCCAGCCTTGTGCGCCCACACCCTCCCCTTCGTCTCCTTCCTGCACAGACAGCTGCAGCTTTGCCCTGCACACCCGCGGCGGGGAGCTGACTCGCTTCACCACGCCCGGCTTCCCCGACAGCCCCTACCCCGCTCCTGCCCGCTGCCAGTGGGCCCTGCGGGGGGATGCCGACTCGGTGCTGAGCCTCACCTTCCGCAGCTTTGACCTCGCTTCCTGCGACCAGTATGGCAGTGACCTGGTGATGGTGTATGACACCCTGAGCCCCATGGAGCCCCACGCCCTGGTGCAGTGAGTATCTAGAGAGGGGATGGAGGTGAGGTGGGGCTGGGGGCTGGGGGAGGTGAGCAGCTGTCTCTGCTGGGGCCCGCCTCCCGGGCAAATTGCAGTATAGGTTTGGGATACAGTTTATGACTCTTGGCCCCAGGCCACTGCCAGACTTCCAGGCAGCAGGGACAGATGTGGTGACCCTCAGCATGAGCTCCAGCCGAGTGTCTGGGAGGTGATTTCCTCAGCTTTGGCAAGGGTGGGAAGGCCCACTGGTCTCTAGGTGACAAATCCATTGTGAGCAGGGTGTGCTTCTTTAACTGCCGGAGAGACCGGGGAGCCCACAATTGTAAAGTGTAGGTTTTATTATTATTCACGTATAGTAAGGCCAACAGATCAGGGCATGACTGCTATTGAAGAGGCAGTTTGTTACTCACAGTTTCAAGAGGAGGGGCGGGGCACAGCATGGCCCAGCTGGCACTCGGGCCACCTGGGGAAGCGCCAGGGTAGGTGGGGAGGCAGCGGGAGAGAGGGGGAAACGTGGGCAAGAGCCTTTGTTATGGTTTACTTGGGAAAGGCAGGACAAGGCAGATGAAAACAGGCATAGGACTGGCTCGTTTGGGTCATTTCAGTGGGCTGTGGAACACAGGAGCTGTCTCTCCTTGTCCGGTACCTGGCCCTGGGATGATCTGGACAAGGAATAGTGGCCCTGAGTGTGAGATCTTGGTAGAGGAGGTGGGGGCGGGGTGGGCCCTGGACTGGTTGGTTTGCAGATGAGAGGTCCAGTTGCAGGTGGCTCCTTTACTGTCCCCAGGCATCGGCCGGCCCTACCCTAGGAGGGCAGTCTCTCCAGGTCAGCAAGGCCCCAGATGCCAAAGCCCCCAGAATTACAGAAAATAAAAGTGCATGATTCATATACATGCTGGGGGGGCGAGGCGCCCAGGTGAACGCCCCAGCCCAGGTGGAGCCCTCTGGGCGGGGCTGCAGGTGGGGACGAGCTGCTGCTCCCTGACCCGGTGGGCCAGAGCCTTCTGTTGCTATCTGTGGAAATGAGCTGGGCGGACGTTTTGTGATTGATAATGGGCTAAAATTCTGGCCCCAAACAAGCTAGAACCATCTGCTGCCACAGCTGAGCAGCTAGGACTTCTTTTTTCTCTCTCTCTAATTTAGTAATTGCACAGCAAAGAAATACATGGTCCCAAATAAAAGAAATCAGCAAAGGGAGGATGACAGTCATTCATCATCTTTTTTTTTTTTTTTTTTTGAGACAGAGTTTCACTTTATTGCCCAGGCTAGAGTGAGTGCCGTGGCGTCAGCCTAGCTCACAGCAACCTCAAACTCCTGGGCTCAAGCAATCCTGCTGCCTCAGCCTCCCAAGTAGCTGGGACTACAGGCATGTGCCACCATGCCCAGCTAATTTTTTCTATATATATTTTAGTTGGCCAATTAATTTCTTTCTATTTATAGTAGAGATGGGGTCTCGCTCTTGCTCAGGCTGGTCTCGAACTCCTGAGCTCAAATGATCCGCCCACCTCGGCCTCCCAGAGAGCTAGGATTACAGGCTTGAGCCACCGCGCCCGGCCCATTCATCATCTTACTACCTAGAAATACACCATTTTCTCAACAAATACTGAGGAATAGAGGAAATAGAATTGTTATAATTAAAAAAAAATAAGAGAGACCGGGCGCAGTGGCTGACGCCTGTAATCCTAGCACTCTGGGAGGCCGAGGTGGGCGGATTGCTCGAGGTCAGGAGTTCAAAACCAGCGGGAGCAAGAGTGAGACCCTGTCTCTACTATAAATAGAAAGAAATTAATTGGCCAACTAATATATATAGAAAAAATTAGCCGGGCATGGTGGCACATGCCTGTAGTCCCAGCCACTTGGGAGGCTGAGGCAGCAGGATTGCTTGAGCCTAGGAGTTTGAGGTTGCTGTGAGCTAGGCTGATGCCACGGCACTCACTCTAGCCTGGGCAACAAAGTGAGACTCTGTCTCAAAAAAAAAAAAAAAAGAAAAGAAAAGAAATACGCCACTGTTACATGTTTGATGTATACTTCATACTTTCCCAGACTTTTTTACTATGCGAATGTTTAGAAATAGGATTATACTCAGCTTGTGCAATAGAATTGTATGTTCAGTTTTGTTATCTGCTTTTTAAAAGTGAAGTATATTATGATGATCTTTCCAAATCAGTTACCCTGTCTCTAAGCATGGGTTTATTTTTGTTTTTCTGTTTTTAAAGACACAGTCTTGCTCTGTCACCCAGGCTAGAGTGCAGTGGCATAATCACAGCTCACTCTGGCCTCAAACTCCCAGGCTCAAGTGATCCTCCTGCTTCAGCCTCCCAAGTAGCTGGGACTACAGGTGTGCACCACCACACCTGGCTAATTGTTTTATTTTTGGTAGAGATGTCATTATGTTGTCCAGGCTGGTCTTGAACTGGCCTCAAGTGATCCTTCTGCCTCAGCTTCCAAAATCACTGGGATTACGGCGTGTGCCACCATGCCTGCCCTAAGCATGTTTGTTTGTTTGTTTGTTTGTTTTTTGAGACAGAGTCTCGCTCTGATGCCTGGGCTAGAGTGCCATGGCGTCAGCCTAGCTCACAGCAACCTCAGCCTCCCAGGTAGCTGGGACTACAGGCACATGCCACCATGCCTGGCTAATTTTTTCTATATATTTTTAGTTGTCTACCTAATTTCTTTCTATTTTTAGTAGAGCTGGGGTCTCACTCTTGCTCAGGCTGGTCTTCAACTCCGGAGCTCAAACGATCTGCCCACCTTGGCCTCCCAGAGTGCTAGGTTACAGGTGTGAGCCACCACGCCTGGCCCTAAGCATGGTTTTTTAGTGGTTGCATAACATCACCTTGGTTAGAAACAGGTGACACAGTCGGGGGTGACACAGTTGTTAACAGTGTGGACCCTGGAGCCCGAATGCCTGAATTTAAATCCCAGCCCCACTGCTTGTTAATCGTGGGATCGTGGACAACCTCTTTGTGCCTCAGTTTTCTAATCTGTTAGGTGGCAATAATAGTATCTATTTCATAGAGTTGTTATGAAGATTGAGTTAATAGATATAAAAGCACTGAGAACCATGCCAGCAGTAGTGTTCCTACCACTATTATTGCTGAGCTTACAGTTTATTTAACACATTGACTGCCATGTGAGTTGTATTTAACTCAACGCTCATTTTGAGCCCAGGGTGAAGCATATGTAACTCACACGTCTCTTCACCTTGGGAGCTGCAAGAACTATTTTTCAAGTTCCATATGACTCACGCATAGAAAACCATAAATGATAAATTTTTCATTAAATTAGAAAGCGTCGTTTTGTTTTCAAAGTTTTTATTCTGTTTTTCTAATAAAACACCATGGCCTCAAGGAAAAAATTTTTTTCGTTGTGTGACAGTCAATGTGTCAATAAATCCTCTGTTGGTAGGCACTTACTGTTTCTAGGGCTTTGCTATTTTAAACAAAGATGAGCAGTCTCATCCCTAAATACTTGCTCAGTATCAGTGATTGTGTGGGGAGGACTTGCCTGAGGGTCCTTTCAGCTCCACCCTTGCCCTTTGTGGATGGGACCAGGGCCTGGGATGGGGTCCCGGCCCCGCTGCCTGGGGAGCCTGGTCGGGCCTGTGGACGCTCAGGTCTGCTATTGTCCCTAATGTCCACCCTCTGCCCCGCAGGCTGTGTGGCACCTACGCTCCGTCCTACAACCTGACCTTCCTTTCCTCCCAGAACGTCCTGCTGGTCACACTGGTAACCAACACTGAGCGGCGACATCCTGGCTTTGAGGCCACCTTCTTCCAGCTGCCAAAGATGAGCAGTAAGGCAGGGCCGGGCAGGGCGGGGACTTAGTGGGTGACCTGAGCCCAGGAGGCTACAGGCTGCCAGGGGTGGGAACCTTCGGCCTCAAGGCCACACGTGACCCTCCAGATCCCCGAGTGCGGCCCCTTGACCCAGTCCAAACTTCACAGAACAAATCCCTTTATTAAGAGGATGCGTTCTGTAAAATTTGGGTTCAGGCAAAAGGCGGCACTCACGGATCCAGAAGGCTGTAGACCCAAGGGTCCGCTTGACCCTGTGGCCGAAAAACTGGCTCAGGTCAGCGACAGAGTTGAAGCTGGAGCCAAAGGGCATTTTGCCAGCCGTCTGGGGCAGGATCCTCCTTAGAGCTCGCCAGCGCCCAGCCTCGCCCCACCTCGCTGTGGAGCCTCCGGTGTCCTTGGCCAAGCAGGTCCTTAGTCCTCACGCTCTTTCTCCTGCTTGCCCCCCCAGGCTGTGGAGGCCACTTACGTGACGCCCAAGGGACATTTAGCAGCCCCTTCTACCCGGGCCACTACCCGCCCAACATCGACTGCACGTGGAACATCGAGGTAGGAGCTGTGGGCTGTGTCTGAGAGAGAGGGAAGGGGAGGGAGGGACAGAGGTGGACGCTCCGGGCGGGCAGATGAGGAAGGACAGAGGAAGGGAAGGCACGATAGTGTCAGTCAGCCCCACGCTCGGATCCCAGCTCCTTGCCTGGTGACTTACTAGGGACCTTTGGTGTCACTGACCCGCTCTGAACCCCAGCTTGCCCTAGGTAAGGTGAGGTACGGGCACCTGTTTCAGAGGTGCAGCCAGGATGAGGCAGGGTGTGTGGGGGACCAGAAAAAGCACTTGTTAAGTGACAGCAAGACAGGAGAGTAGTGCCCGTAGGTGTCCCTCACACCTTCCCAGACAGCCGTCTTTTTCTTGTCTTTAAAAATGCTGGGAGAGGCTGGGCGTGGTAGCTTGCGCCTGTAATCCTAGCACTCTGGGAGGCCGAGGTGGGCCGATTGCTCAAGGTCAGGAGTTCGAAACCAGCCTGAGCGAGACCCCGTCTCTACTAAAAATAGAAAGAAATTAATTGACCAACTAAAAATATATATACAAAAATTTAGCCAGGCATGGTGGCACGTGCCTGTAGTCCCAGCTACTCGGGATGCTGAGGCAGCAGGATTGCTTGAGCCTAGGAGTTTGAGGTTGCTGTGAGCTAGGCTGATGCCATGGCACTCACTCTAGCCTGGGCAACAAAACGAGACTCTGTTTAAAAAAAAGAAAAAAAATACTGGGAGAACTTTTTTTAGTAAAACTCACACCTGTAATCCCAGTACTTTGGGAGGCCGAGGTGGGAGGATCTCTTGAGGCCAGGAGTTCGGGGCTGCAGTGAGCTGTGATCGTGCCACTGCACTCCAGTCTGGGCAACAGAGCGAGATCCTGCCTCTAAACAGACAAACAGCTTCCTCAGTAATGGAATACCGTCCGTCCTTCCTTAGTAATGGAATAGTGTCTCTCCCAGCTCCATACCACCACCCACCTCATGTGACGTCTTTGGGTTTGGGAAAGAGGGACAGCAGCCACAGAGTCCCAGCGGCATTTCTCTCTTCAGGTGCCCAACAACAAAAACGTGAAGCTGCGCTTCAAAGTCTTCTACCTGCTGGAGCCCAACGTGCCACTGGGCACCTGCCCCAAGGACTACGTGGAGGTCAACGGGGAGAAGTGAGCCCCTGGGCGTGGGGGCCCTGGGCCCACAGTGCTGGGGGGAGAGGGTCCCGTGAGCCCCCTGGTGCTCCGTCTCGAGCTGTCCCCCCTCACCCTGCGCCACCCCCTGCAGGTACTGCGGAGAGAGACCCCAGTTTGTGGTTACCAGCAAGAGCAGCAAGATCACGGTTCGCTTCCATTCGGACCAGTCCTACACGGACACCGGGTTCCTGGCCGAATACCTCTCCTATGACTCCAGTGACCGTGAGTGGATGTCCTTAGGAGCAGGGCTGGTTAGAGGATCGGCCCAAGATCACTGTCTACCCTGTACCTTGCTGGCATCACACTTCCCTGATTTTGAGACAGCACAGAATGTGAGATGCCTGTCGCTCTAGTAACTTGAGGAAAACACACTACTTTTAGTGTATTTATTGAAGAAGGCGAGTGGTGGCCGCTGGTGCACTCTGGGGTTGTGGTCCCAGCATGCGGCACCTGGGCCCGAGCGCTCCCCTCCCAGCTCCTCTGGGCCATCTGTTCCTCTGCTTCTGCATCACTGTGACTTTGACAATCTGGGCTTGTTTCGTGGCCTTTTAGCACCTTTAGGATTAATAGCATAATTTTTAGACATATTAAAAATACTCTCGGCTGTGTGAACAGCAATTCCTCCACATACACAATGATTTTTTATTTCAACCCTGTGTTATAGAATGACCTTGGAAGGCATTTTAACTGATCTTAGGAGTCCAGATTTAACGTAAAATTCACTTGCACGACTTACCACCAAAAGTATAATTGGATGAACAAATAACTTTTGATCTAAACACTAACCTGTGCAGAGGTGGTGACAGTGGCCACCTTACAGCTTTGTCATCTGCCTGATGGCAGCAGTTGTCAGATGTCTCCCGATTTCAGAAACAACGAAATGTGGAAAATATCTTAGAATGCAGAAAATAGCCTATGCCATTTTACATGTGGATGGGACGCATGCATCAGCGGCCTGCCGAGCTGCTGTCGCCCCGTGTTGCAGGCAGGGAGCCCGGCCTCAGAGGCACCTGGCGGCCCAGGACAGGGCGGCGGAAGGGCCTCGACCCGGCCAGCCTCTCTCCACTGTGCCCAGGGCTTTCCAGCTGGAGGTTCCCACGCCAGCCCTCCCGCACGCACGCAGGCTGCTGGGGTAGCAACCCTGTCGCCAGAGCGCAGTGGGCTCGGGTGACGCCTGCCTTGCCCCAGAGCCCCACCACTTGTGAGGCTGGCCCAAGGGCGGGAGGGGCGACAGGGGGAGCTGGCTGCGGGAGGTGGGTGTGCACGCCCTTCAGGCCCACCTGTGCCCTGCAGCGTGCCCCGGGAAGTTCACGTGCCAAACTGGGCGGTGTATCGAGAAGTCACTGCGCTGCGACGGCTGGGCCGACTGTACCGACTACAGTGACGAGCTCAACTGCCGTGAGTTGGGCTGGCAGCCCCGGCCCGTCCCTGCCTGCCCTCACCACGTCCCATGGCTTCTCCCAGATGGCCCCTGTGGCAGGAAGGCCCAAGGTGGCGGGAGTTTGTCCTCGCCCCGCTGTGCAGAGACATCTGCCCCTGCCCGCCCCTGCCGTTTGGAGCTCTTGGTCTCTGTGGGAGCCGGCAGTGGAGTGTTCCCGAGTGCTGGGTCAGCTTCCGGTCAGCTTCCCTAGCTAGAGTTGCAGGGAGCTCCGGGCTGCTCTCCAGAAGGGCGGGCGGTCCCCCCCACCCTTGCGCCCTCACACCATGGTCGCCCAGGTAGGAGGCAGCTGAGCCTCAGCGCTCACCCTGCCCTCACCCCTGCTCCAGGGTGCAACGCCTCCTACCAGTTCACGTGTGCGAACAAGTTCTGCAAGCCCCTCTTCTGGGTCTGCGATGGCATGAATGACTGCGGGGACAGCAGTGATGAGCTGACGTGCAGTGAGTGCTGCGGGGGTGGGACTGGGGTGCAGGGGTGCCAGCGGGGGCGAGACTGGGGTGCAGAGAGTGCAGGTGGAAGGTAGGTGGGCCTGGGTGCAGGGAGTGGGGGGGCGAGCCCAGGTGTAGTGAGTACGGGTCGGGGGAGGGCCTGGGCTTCCCTCCTGGGCTGGTGCTGGCAGGGGCAGGTCGCCAAGTCCCCGTGTGTCCCCAGCGTGTCCAGATCAGACCTTCAGGTGCTCCAATGGGAAGTGCCTCCCGAAGAGCCAGCAGTGTGACGGGAAGGACAACTGTGGGGACGGGTCAGATGAAGCCACCTGCGACAGTGGTGAGGCCCGGTGCCACCCGACTTCTTGCTGGGGAGCTCTCCTCCTAGCGAAGCTGCTCCCCGCTCACACGCTGTGTGCCCAGAGTGTAGTAAACACAAACCACCTGTGTGTTCAGTGTGACGAGAAAGGGTGTCAGTGGGGAGAGAACCTTCTGGAAGGTGGAGAACCTAGAGCAGGGCTGGAAGGACAGCGGATGTGGGTGTGGCTGGGTGGGAGTGGCTGGGTGGGAAGGGCTGGGTGAGGGGTGTAGGTGGGTGGATCATGAGGTGCCATCTGGGGTGTTCTGGCTCTGGCCCCAGCTTCGGGTTGGGTGCTGTGGATTGATTCCCTCCCCTGTGTCCTCCTCCTTGAACAGTGCGCGTGGTCAGTTGCACCAAACACACCTATCGCTGCCAAAATGGGCTCTGTGTGAGCAAGGGCAACCCTGAGTGTGATGGGACAAAGGACTGTAGCGATGGCTCGGACGAGAAGGACTGTGGTAAGCAGGGGCCCTGAGTATGGTTGTGCAGGTTGCTCACTGTGCAAGGTATGCACAGGTGGGTTCATTGTGCAAGGTGGTGCACTGGAGGTGGCAGTCCCATCAGCACCTCAATCACCCAGCTCTGTGCCTGGGTGAGAGGGCATGTCTCCTGGAAGAAAGGGTGACTTTACCAGTTGGCTCAGAAGCACTGCCCCAGAGGAGCTCTGGTCCTGGAGAAAGGACGCGGGCAGCCAGCGCATCACCTCTGTGGTTTGCCTGGGATCCTGGCCGCGGTGCTGGGCTGACCCCTTCCCCGTAAACATGGCCACAGAGGAGGGTCCTGGAGAAGCGAGGCCCGGCTTGCCAGGCACTGGACAGGGTTTCACCCTCGCCCGCCCCGCAGTTGAATTTGCAGCCTCTGTGCATTTCAGAAGGACTGGCCACGGGTTAAGTTTGAGAACAGCTGCAGCTACTGTGTGACTTCACGTCATCCATCTGCTTTTCCCCCTGGGAGCTGTGCCCTTCAGCATCCGCTGAGGAAATCTAGGCAAATGACACTCAAATCAAATCTAAGCAAACCAGCAGGCCTCTGGGGACCCCCCCCCCGCGGCGTTCGTGTAGAGTCGGGGGTGGGGGGCGTGAGGGTTTTGAATTGGGGGTGGGGAAGGTGGGAGTCTGAGGGTCTGTGATGCGCAAAAGTAGTTCTAGGGGGTCCCTCGCACTGTGCCTGCTCCCACAATGCTGTGTACCCCACAAGGCGACTTCCCGAGTGGGGTCTTGCTGTACTGGTACGTGCCCCCTTGGAGTCATGTGTCCCTGCCTTGACTCTTTGCCCTTTTGTTCTCTGCCCCCTCTGCAGACTGTGGGTTGCGGTCGTTCAGCAAACAGGCTCGGGTCGTTGGGGGCACGGACGCAGACGAGGGAGAGTGGCCCTGGCAGGTGAGCCTGCACGTCCTGGGCCAGGGCCACGTATGTGGGGCGTCGCTCATCTCCCCCAACTGGCTGGTGTCTGCGGCCCACTGCTACATGGACGACAAAGGATTCAGGTGTGTGTGCAGCAGGGAGCCTCCTCGCAGGCCCTGTCTGCAAGTCGTGCCAGGGCGGGCTGGCACCAGGGCAGGGAAGGGAGGCTGGACAGATGTCCCAGGACAAGGATTAGCAATTGCAATAAGGAAACGCACTTTTATTAGGTGCCCACTCTCAGCCAAGCCCTCTCTCTGCACCTCTCCCAACAGCTCCTAACAGGTTAGTTAGGCAGGTCTGATTACATCCTCATTCGACAGAAACTAAGGTCAAGAGAAGTGAGGACATTTGCTTGGGGTTGCACACTTGTTAAGTGGCAGAGGGACTGGAGCCCAGGCGTGATGATTTTGAAGCCTGTGCAGTCTCTGTGCTGCTCGACTCCTTGGGATTGGCTGAGACCAGCCTTGGATTCAGTGTTCCAGCTCCGCTTGCAGGCGACCTTGGGCAAATTATTCGAACTTCCCAGGCCTTGGGTTTTTCACTGATGACGGCGATGCTATCGGTGCTCATCCTTAGAGCTGTGAGAATTAAATATGCTGCGCTTGAGACACTTAGTGCTGGGCCTGGCACATAGTAGGTACTCAGGATGTCATAGCCTCAGACACACGGCAGATAAGAGGCCTGGAAGGAAGGGTCACGTTGGTGTCTCAGGATAGGTGGGCAGGGGCCAGGATCTGGGAGGCCGGAGAATCAGCAGGGACAGGGGCCAGGATGCAGGGCTGGGGCCATTTGTGTCTCAGCTCCTGGCCTACCCAGGCCCTGCGGCCATGGGCTGCAAGGAGGAGTCTCGGGACAGCTTGCTCTGAAGAAGCAGGCACAGGGGCACGGGCCTTCCAGGGGGACGCACCCTCGGAAGGCAGGCACTTCCTGCTGGCTGCGTGCTCTCCCGAGGTAGGCAGCTCCAGGGGCAGCCGCCATTACGCAGGGCAGAGAGATGGGCCCACCACGGGGAGGAGGCCTCAGGCACAGATGTGGCACACGGTCAGGCAGATGCCCCTTGCATGCGTTGTGGAGACGGATGCAAAAGCCCGGAGGAAGCAGAGCCGGCTCGACGGTCCCTGGGCCTCGTCCGGTGCTTGGAGAGCAGCCTGGTCCAGCCCAAGACCGTCATTTTGTCACACTCAACTCCACCTCGGGCAGGAGTGATTTTCTTTTTGGGGTGATGGGAGCTTCTTTAAGAAACTTTATAAGTAAATATTTTGAAACACAGATAAATTGCAAAAATGGTACAGAATTCCCGAATATGCCTCACTAAGCATCCCTCATTGTTGACGTGTTTGTCAACAGTAAAAAACCAGCATTGGCCCTTCACTGGCAACTAAGCTCCAGACTTCACGGGGCTCCTGCCTGACCTCTTTTCTGTGCCAGGAGCTGGGCCAGGCTAGCACACTGCATCTCGGTGTCCTGTCTCCAGCCTCCTCCAGGTGGTGACACTTTCTCAGTCTGTTCCTTGCCGGTCTGGAGGCCATGTGTCCTGAAGGCTGTCCTCCCAGGCTGGGTGTTTCTGATGGTCTTCTCATGATTGGACTGGGGTTATGAATGTTTGCAAAGAGCATCACGTCATACCGGCAGTAAGTGACGCCAACATGACTTGTCGCTGGTCAGTCTTTCTCATTTGGCTCAGGTAGTCTTCGCTGACTTTCTCCTTTCTATACTCTGATCTTCGGATGTGAGTTCACTTGGAATTCTGTGAGGAAGACTTGTCTCTTCTCTCCCAATTATGTAATCATTTATTTATATTTGTATGGACCTGTATATTCATTTTATGTTTGGGGTTGTAGTCCAGTACCATGATATTTACTTTGTTGCTCAAATTGTTCCAGATGTGACCACCAGGAGCTCTTGGAGGTTGACTTCCGTGTCGGTTTGACGTGCTCATCCTTTCGCTCTTTTGAGCCATTTCCTTGCTTTCTGGCACTGCCAGGTACTTTGGGCTTGTCTTGTATTTTCTCTGTCCTGGCCCTAGCATCAGCCATTTCTCTAAGGTGCCTTCTACTGGGGGATGGTATTTAGAAACCAAGGTCCGTGTGCTCGGTGTGCTCACGGTCCTAGTGTTGCTGTGCCTGGCCCCCTGGGTAGGTTGCGGTGGGCAGCAGACGTGTGCGTACTCTCTGGCAGCTCACCCTGCCCTCACGCACCACCACTGCCTCCTTTCCTTTGCTTCATTATTTCATTTCTCATTTCTTTTTCCTCCTTCTGTTGATACCAGTCTACTTCTGCCAGTTAATAGTGCAATTAATACATTCAATAGCCGCTGTTACTGTTAGTGCTAGGGAGACACGTGGGCAAGGCTTGGTCTCTGCACACTGTACTTTGCAGAATTGCCAGGGTGGGGAGAGATGTCGCACATACACACACACACACACAGGCACACACACACACACATACTGTTCCAGAACCATGTATGGCTACCTCAGGCACAGCGTGTGGAGTTAAAGTTCTGCCCAAGAGACTTTTGGGAACACCTTTATGAGCAGGGCTGTCTAAGAGGAGGGTGGCAAGGCGAGGGTGTTTGCCAGCCGGACCAGTGGCTCAGACCTTCCTTGCGTGCAGAGGCAGGGCGGTGTGCAGTGTGCCGGGGCAGGGGGCCCTGGAGTCAGGTTACTCTGAATAGGTTGCGGAAGCATCAAGTGTTCAGGGGCGTTGCTGAGAGGGGCTGTAACGCTGTAAGAGCGCAGGCTGCCCGGTTCAAACTGTGGCCTGTGATGACATATTAGCTGTGTGATACTGGGCAAGTTACTTAACCTGTCAGTGCCTGCCTGAGTCCTCATCTTATAAAGGGCGGCCTGCCTTGCAGGGCCTTTAGGGGTACAGCGACTCAGTGTGCCGGCACTGAGCAGAGCTCTGCCTGAGTGCTGGCCATGCCCAGCTGCTCTGCAGCCCATGGGCCACAGCTGGTCGCTCAGCTGCTGGTAGCCGTGCATACCATAAACAACCAGAGACGGGTCTGCTGATATCATTAGATACCGTCCTAGCTGCGTTGGCTGTAGGGGAAAGACCACTGTGCCAGGATTAGTAGCGAGGGCTTCGAGAAGGAAGGGGGCTGGGAAGGGGCTGGCATGGGGGAGGGAGGTGGAAAGCTGCAGACATGGGGCAGAGAGCTCAGGATCACAGGGGGTGGGGCCGGCGGTGTCCAGGGTGGCTCTGCTCTCTTCCCATCCTCCCACATCCGTTCAGCGCCCTTGCCCCCCGAGTTCTCACTTGGAGATGTTCCTGAAACATCTCTGCTGTTCTCCAAATGGCAAAACTGCTACTGCCTTGGGGTGCCCGTCCTGGCCCAGGTGGCTCAGCACCTCTCCCACCGCCTCCCTCGCCATCGGCACTCTGGGCCACATCCCACGAGGCCAGAGCGCTCACTCTTCCCAAATCCCGTCGTCGGACTCCCATGTCAGTGCCTGCCGCCACTCGAGGGATGAAGCAGGAGCTCCTTCACGTGTCAGGCACGGCCCCTGCCTGTCTGTCCAGCCTCAGTCTCCTGTCCTGCCCTCACACCTGCCCCATATTCAATTTAGGGGCTTCCTGAACATTCCCTTCGCTCCCTTTAAATACGCTGCTTTCTCCCCCACCGGCAGCTTTGGCGGGCCGGTCCTGTTTGACGTCAGGCCTTGGTTCCTGACTCCCACCCAGGCCTCTTCCACAGCCTCCTGCCAGTCCTCTGCGGGACGCTTTTCACTTCGTGCCGTGATTGGTGGCTTTCGTCTCTCGCCCCACGGGCACTGTGAGCGTGAAGCCTGGCTCTAGCAATCCCGGGACATCCTAGATGCCCGCCAGTTGCGGAGCGAATCGATGGGCGGACGCTGGGTGGGCGCCAAGGCCTCACTCGGCAAGTCTTGAGAATTATTTTTGGTCTTAGGAATAAGACAAAAAGGATCTCACAAAAGCAGTTTCTAGGCAGTTATCTAGTGGCAGCAACAGAGTAGAGCGAAGAGGGGCCGGAGCCCACGTGGCGGCCAGCGCTTCCGTCTGGGTGTGCGGTTCTATAGGGAGGGGCTGCAGGGATGGCAGGGAAGGGGTGCAGGGGCAGGGAAGGGGTGCAGGGGCAGGGAAGGGGTGCAGGGGCAGGGAA